>JASKGN010012347.1:0-11236 GCA_030556245.1 Falagria sp. GC000072 | reverse complement strand
GCTGCAGTCGAAGCCAGCCGATTCTGTGTTTACAGAACACATTCATATACCTACAAACTCAAATTTCAAAAAACAGCTACAAACTTGAACTCCTTACATTCATGCAACCCACTACACCGATAGACTCGATTTATTTTGGATGCGATTCTCGAACCCCCTAGCCCTCTGGGCGGTCGAACCCTGCAAACGTTACGTTTTCAACAATGACGTGAGACTTCTTTATAGCTTGTTTATTCAATGGTGTAACTGAATTTAAATGAAGAAATTCGATATTTTTCAAAATGTAATTTAAATGTTCACAGTCTATTAGGAATTCCAAGGTGGCCACCATATTCAAATATCCTCTGGTGGCGTTATAGAGAACCTACTTAACGGTGGTAAATTAAACTTTTGAAGAATTAAACAATGTCCTAAAGGATAGTTTTCTCGACTAATTAATATTATATTAATAGTAAAGTAATTATGAGTAAAGCAATGCTTCTTAAGACATTGTTTTAATTCTTCAAATGTCAACTTTATTACTGTTAAGTAGGTTTTCTATAATGCCACCAGAGGACTCACTGATTTTTGGAATACTTCGGATATAATCGGAAATAATCGGATTAATTTGAATTAGAACACAAAAACTCGTTTCAGCATTTTAGTTTGCAACGTATTCTCCAAATCTCCAGTATTCTAAGTCCGGAGAACTAAAATGAAATAGTTGAATTAGAAGATTAGTGAAAATAATAATAATGGAAGGCGATAGTACAGTAACTTGTTCTGTAACGATAGAGTGGGCTAATACACATGGTGTAATTCAGCGTAAAGCCACATTTAAGAAAGCATGTTTACGTTTATGTCGAAACGAATTCCGTGTGATGGTTTTAGAAGTAAGGCCAGATAAAAATGCGCCATTAAAGTTTGCCCTAAAAAATATGTCCGTCCATAATAAGTTTATGTCTGAAGGCAAGTCTTCAATGAAATTTCAAGATGAGAAATGCACTGTGTTTCTTACAAATGCCCCTCCAGGCCAACTTACAACATTTCTAAAGTTTTTGTTTATTAAAATGACTGGGGACAAGAAACAGCCAGCGCCAAAGGTATCACTTCGTGAACAATTGTTTAGCAATAAAACAAAAACCTTGGATGATATTAGCCCTGTGACTGTAGCAGATTTGAAAAAGGTTTCCAAGGCAAGTGATACTACACCATCACCCTTAAGTAGGAAAAGGAAATTACAAGATGGGATTTCACCCAAGGCAAAGAAATCATTTACAGTAAGTGATCCCTTAAATGAAGAGCAGAAAGAAGTCTTACAGGCATGTCTCTCAGGACAAAATATTTTTTTTACTGGAAGTGCTGGTACTGGTAAAAGTTATTTATTAAGGAAGATTATTGGTGCTTTACCACCTGACGTTACTACTGCTACAGCTTCAACTGGAGTAGCTGCATGTCATGTCGGAGGAATTACCTTGCATCAGTTTGCTGGGATTGGTAGTGGCGAAGCTTCTATTGATGTTGCTTATAAAATGGCATCGAAACCTTCTGTGTCTTCCATTTGGAGGAAATGTAAGCATTTAATTATTGATGAAATTTCAATGATTGATGCTGATTATTTTGAGGTAAGAAAATTTATCACACGAATAATGATACATGTAATAAAATTGTTTTGTTTTTTAAATAGAAAATTGAAGCAGTAGCTCGCCATGTACGCAAGAATGATAAACCTTTTGGAGGTATTCAACTAATCCTGTGTGGAGACTTTTTACAATTACCTCCTGTTAGCAAGTTCACCCAAAAAAGGAAGTTTTGTTTCCAAAGCAAAGCTTGGAATGAGTGCATTCAAAGAGTTTTTGAATTACGAGTTGTACATCGCCAAAAAGATCCGGAATTTGTTAGCATGCTTAACCAAATCCGAGTTGGAGATGTTTCAGATAAAATTAGTGATCGTTTATTATCCACTGCCAAACAACAAATTGAACAAAATGGTATTCTTGCAACTCGCCTTTGTTCTCATATGCAAGACGCCAATCTTATTAACGAAAGCAAACTAAATGAACTGAAAGGAGAAACGAAAACTTTTATTGCTCAGGATAGTGATCCTTATTCGAGTAAACAGCTGGATCAACAAACCAACGTGCCTGCAAATCTTATCTTAAAAGTGAATGCACAAGTGATGCTCTTGAAAAATATTAATATATCAATGGGTCTTGTAAATGGGGCACGAGGAGTAATTGTAAAATTCATGGATGGTTTACCTTTGATTCGTTTTCGAAACAAGCAAGAGTATCTTGCAAAACCTGAAAAGTGGTCAATCAAAACGGCTGGCGGAGTAGTTATTACTAGGAAACAAGTACCTTTGAAGTTAGCTTGGGCTTTTTCAATTCATAAATCTCAAGGGTTAACTTTAGATTGCGTAGAGATGTCTTTAGCTAAAGTTTTTGAAGCGGGGCAAGCTTATGTTGCATTGTCACGAGCTCAAAGCTTGGATTCATTGCGAGTTTTAGACTTTCGAGCTTCGCAAGTATGGGCAAATCCAGAGGTTTTAGAGTTTCATAAGCAATTACGACAACAAATTGCTGATTTAGCTATTGTCACCACATTGATACCATTGGGTCAAAAATCATTACCTACCAAATCGAATCAGAACGGAATAATTCGTAGAAAGCCCAAGAAATTATTCTCTGATAAACCTATAGTAAATATATCATAACATATTGAGTTCTTAGCAGGGGCGGATGGGCATTAACTGCCCGGGAAACAATTTTTGACGGCTCTTAATTTCAAAGTGTTTTTTCACTTGACCCGATACGTTTTTTGTTATCACTTGTTCAGAAATCAGTCAGCCACCGGCCCACCGGGAACTTTTTTTTCCCGGTAGCTCTTTTGACCCCTTTGCCCCTGGTTCCTAATTTAAATTCAATAATGTCGACTGAGAATTTAGGGTATTCGTTCATTTATATACTGTAATGAAGTTAAGTATTTATATTAACTTTATTATGGTTTTAGTGCATTCTGAAGACTTATACTTATCATAGAATTCGTTTTATTTATTTTCCTTGAATATAATACATTATTTTATGCTATAGTGAACAAATTATATATAATGGAACATTGATTTGTCATTAAGAAGTCGTAAGGAATACTCATTTTATCAGTTTAGACCATTAAAATATTAAAATTGTATTGTTTCGATTGATTTTTGCATAAGGTTGGCAAATATAATGAAATAGACTTGTCTGTACAAACAAATTTTTATTAACGTCTATTTTAATAAATTTTATTCTGTTTTACATCTTAATTTCTAACATTTATTTCAACAGGTGGAATGAAACGCCAAATATGATTAGTCATGTTTGTAACATTTGATGTTTTATTTACCAATGAATCCGGGGAAGTCACTTGGATGTCCATTTTGTATTGACCAGGCGTGAAGAAAAGTACATTACATGCATGTTGCGCCGAATTTTGAGGTTCTAAAGTTGGCAAAAATATTCTGGAATAAAAAAAATATATGACACAATCGCATATATAAATGAGCATATTAAATATACATACTTTGAAGGTCCAGTTATAGACAATCTTGTTTCCAATTTATAATTAGAAGAACCATTTTGATAATCCTGATAAAATTGGACAGTCATAACTAATTTATGTAATGGTTTCTCCAAACTGTTGCACACTTGGACATTTAAACTAAGTGCATCGCCAGCTTCACATGATAATACTTCTTGGGGATTTACAGGAGCTCCATTTATAGCAACATCTTAAAAATATAAGAGTTTTAGTGTAAAAGCATATTTCTTATTAATCTTATTATATTTTATATATGAAGATAAGTGTTTTCAATTACCCCAATGTAAAGGAGACATCCTGACAATATCCAACATATTTGGTGTCAATGTAATCCCTTTTAAACTCGCTTTACCCTTTGTCTCGATTGCAGGAAGATTCCACTGAATATCTACAAGGTTGGCAATATGCTCTGAGCAAATCTTATCTAAATCCAATCTCTGATCTAAATTATTTTCTTCCATATAAATCTTCTTAAGTTTTGAAAGTGGGCATCTATCAACAGGTATTGGAATACGACAAGATTCGTGTCCTTCAACAAGCATCTTTTTTGTTGGCGTATATTGCAGTTCCATTTCTTGCGAGGTGAGATTGGCTACGTCTAATACAAGATAAAATTGTGAAGACCTAAAAAAATAGTAATGATATACAAACCAAATAAAGATAACAAAGTTACTATTAATTTTAATATTCAACTTCGAATATTGACCTACACCAAATTGCAATGAAAATTTTATTGAAAAAATTGAATGCAATCCGATCGCCGGGACTTCAACTCGGGTCTTCGGATGGTAGTCCCGGCCATCGGATGCTAATCAATTTTTTTCAGTAAAATTTTCACTACAATTTTGGTGTAGGTCAATATTCGAAGTTGAATATTAAAATTATATTCATTCATTAATTATCACCAAAAAATGGATACATTAATCTAATATTAGTTGATAACAAAGTTGTTCTTACGTTTCCGCAGGCAAGACATCCCAATTGGTAACTTGCATTGATGGCATCATCTCTAAAGTTATAAAAATTGAACAAGTCCTACAGTATCCTGCATTGAGACCAGCTCCACCACTATATCTTAATTGTAACTGCCCTTCTACGACTGCAGATGCTGCATGTTGAGGTAAAGCCAAAGCACCTGGTGATCTACATGCTCCTTGTGTAGTTACACTACTCTGTCCCGAATTAGTCGATCGAAAACTAGAGTTAAATTCATTCCGTCTTGACCCATGAAAACTACTACCCATGGCACTATGAACTGGAGAGTTGAGACGAGAAGGTAAAGAACTTGGTCCTGCTGAGATTGACATTAAACTACTCCCAGCATGAGAACTATCAAACACTCCACTTGACAAATCCGCTCCAGAATATGCTGCATTGAGGAAATTTGCTGCAGCATAGATTTGTAAAGTCATAGTAGCTGATTCATTTGGGAGAATTGGTAATTGGTTTTTTAACGTGTCTTCTGACCATTTAAAAATTTGTTCTTGTAAATTGTGATCCAAACCACTCTGAATTGTAATTTCCAACATGTCAATAGGTACTTGACTCGTGTTTGTTAATGTTATAGTACATTCAGTTGTTTCTCCGTTGTGAAGACTAAGACTTGCTGAGGTTACGACATTTTCGAAATTTTGAAAAGTTGAGAAAGTCGCACTTTGCGGGAGGGATGTTTTTACATCCATGATTGGTAATGATGGTATTACCTAATTAAATAATTAATAGATAATTAGAATAAATAAATATAGTACTAAATATTTAAAATAATACCTCAATGGTATAATGCGGAAGAAAACTTTTCATATATCGCAATCGACAATTTGATTTCACACCCAAAGTATGTGTACTATATCCAAGAAGATCTAACTCTCCGGATTCCTTTGGAGTTCCAACAAGTGTTAATACTGTTGGTGTCTCAGGAGGTAGTATAACAGTTTCTGGCATTGACTCAAACACCACTCC
The DNA here is from genome assembly GCA_030556245.1 of Falagria sp. GC000072. Lineage (NCBI taxonomy): Eukaryota > Metazoa > Arthropoda > Insecta > Coleoptera > Staphylinidae > Falagria > Falagria sp. GC000072. The sequence goes on along the minus strand of JASKGN010012347.1, from coordinate 5,719 downwards.
CGAAGTTAATAATCGCATATTTGAAACAGCAAGTTCAAAAGGCAAAGGATTAATGAGTTTAAGAGACACTTCGCATAAGTCATTCTCAATCCACAGAAAATCTGCAATATTACAATTGGAATGTTATTAACAAATTAGACGTAAACATTTTCCCTTATTACCTAATTTACTAGCAGGTTTGTTCGACTTTCTTTCCAAACTGCCGAAATTAAACGGCGAGAAAATGAATGGACCACAATCCTCCTTCAATGTTTCAATTTTTTGAGGCTGCAAATGTGGTTGAAGATTTTTCAATGTATATCCTCTACATATAGGAATATTAATCAAATTGGCTGGGGGTATAACAACTCCATTTTCTAGTACTAGAGGTACTGGGGATCCTTCACATTGAGAAGATAAAGATTGCAACTGCAAAGATAACTCTTTTTGGTCATTTTGGGATAAATGCTCCCACATAGTTTGCAAAAGAAATGTCATATGTCTCGTTGCTAAAGCAGAATGTCCCATTCGTTTAGCGGCTACAACAAGTTCCTGTAAAATTAAGATTTGGAGACTGGGCCAGCCCATTTGTACATTTGAAACCATATCAGTTGGATCTAAACTAAGTTTATGTCCTGGAAAACTTTGCAACATGAGGTTGTAGCATTGAGCCCAGTTGGGTTTCGGATTCTGGACGGATACATATCTACTGGCAGCAAGTCGATGGCAAAATGCAGCTTTCCTTCGAAATCCAATTTGCGTATAGAGTTCCGAAAGAGTTTCAAAACGTTGAATTTTCTCTTGTTCCGAGAGAGTCAAGTTAATGAAAACTACGTTCTGTAGAAAACTAGCCGCCTGCAGCGAATGATTCTGTTCGACTGAAATTCTTGCTGCTTTAAAACTTGCTTCTGTTTCAATAATCCCTGCATTTTGATACTTGCTATAATGTATAATAGCCTCCCGATATCGTTTTAAAATGTCTTCAGGAGATAGTAAATGTATACACTCCTTCTTCACTGGTTCTAAAATTGGCGCAGTTGTTATCGACTTTTTAGGCGACCCCTCTTGTAGACTAGAATTGCGATGAAGAGGCAAAAGCCGTTGAATATTGGGATAGAGAATTAAAGCTGAAGTGACACAAAGTCCTTCATAAGCTGCACCAAGCCACAGCCAATCATTAACTGATTTCAATGTTTCTGCAGCATTGAAATAATAAGTTAATGATTCATTGACCAAGCCTGATTGAAGACACAAATCTCCCAAGTGTTTTGTAACCCGTCCCATGCACCGTTTCTTATTATTACGTGATTCCATATCTAAACCAATAATGTCTTTCTTTTCAAACGGAGCCAAAAGAAGAGATACTCTTTCTATTTTTTCACGCGACTTTTCCAAACGTTTTGATTCCAATACCCAAAAAAGCGAATTAATAAACTCTGTCAATTGCTGTTCTAAATCTGAGCATGGATCTGTTTCCGAATAGAAAAATGCGCGCGTTTTGAAATTTGATGGCGTTGTAAATTTATTATCGGGTGTACGTTCTTCTCGTAATTTCTCTAATAACATGTCAACTTTCTGTTTACGAGGGTCATCTTCTGCAGGTTTCTTTTCGTCCACAGTTGCTTTTTCAGTGGTGGTTTCTTTGTTATTGTCTTTCTTTTCTTCTTCACTTGAACTCTTATCATAACTTGAGCTATCATATGGGCTTGAATCGTCGTCTTTTATAACTAAAGAAATAATTTAAAAAATAAGATGAAAATTATTTTTAGATTTCAAACCCACAAAACTTACTTTCACTATCGCAACTTGATGTTCCAACACTGCTTCCATCTCCAAGTTGTTCAATAGGGCTCTCAATTTCTGAAGGCTTTAATAATATGCATCGTGAATCATACATAGTACTCGTATATTTCACTTTTAAACTCTCATGTACTCTGCAAATTTCATTCAACTCTTGTTGCGAGTCATATTTGCCTATTGATATTAATCCCAAGAGTCTTCTATGGGTCTAAAACATAAAATTAATTTTTTTATTCACACAATATGTATAAACAGTATGTACAAAAAATAAATCTAAAATTTTACAATACCTGAAAATCTCCCCAATCATTATTCTCAATGGGATATTCCTTAACATATCGAATAAAGATATTCCTGGGTTGTCCAGTGGAATCAGTCACTTTAATACTGTTGAGTCGATTAATTCTGTCAAAGAACTTATTATAAACTTTGGGTTTGAGTTGAGAGCCAATCTGGCGGATAAGAATCAGAAGGGCGGCATGATCATGTGAGTACTGCTCATAGTCTGGATGAGACATATTTGGTTCAGATGTTGAGCTTGAAAGAATGTAACTAACGGAGGAACGCATTGGAGATGATGAAATTCGGCATATCTCTGAAAATCAAACACATAAGGAGATGCGTCGGGCACGATTAATTTACAATTGATTGGTAATATTGGTATTCACATACATGGTTTTCCGATCTTTAAAACCCCACTCTATTTCTAACTGTTCATTTGAAATTTTCTCTTTCGTTTTGGAATGTGCTGCTTGTTAGTTGTAGACGGCGAAATCGAATACAGGACGACGACAACCACAATCAGCTGGTTCTGAACACATCAAGGATCTAAACGAGACGTGGCCAACCAATCATTGGAAAACAAAACAATCTCATGAAAATTTTAGAGTTTGAAGATAAAAATTTGTAAATTCTTTCAAACAAATAAATAATTGAGGAGTATAAATTACAATAAAGTTACAATTGATTATTAAAATAGAATTGATTTCAGTTCACATCAGTTCCATTCTGTAATATTTAAATGACATTAAATAATACATGATATACCAAAACAATAGCATTTCTTTGTTAATATGTTGATTTATTCTAATTCATTTTCTATTTAAAAATTGCGATAAAAGTTATTGATTTGGTTTTGAGAATACATTTTTCAATTTTATTTATTAATTTATCTTCTCATTTTGTAAATTTCACTATTAAAACTACCTATGCTCTTATGCAGCGATATTTTGTTGTTTCGTAGGTGATGTTTTAAAATAAACAAACTTCCGAAAGTTTAGAAATAAATCAGTTTATTAATAATTATTAATTAGCTTAATGTTTTTTATCTGAATATAAAGAAGCAGATTGAGAATTGTGCATTTAGGGCTGGTCTATGATTGACATAAACATAGAATTTCAACATAGGAAATATGACACAGGATTTTGATTTAGTTTATAACTGACATAGAATTTAATTATTAACTTAATTGATTTTGACACTTGCAGACTAGTGTCTAATTGTTTGTAGATTTGTCAAATGAACATATCCCATAGAAAATAAAAGTTGTCTATATCAATGTTTATGTCAGTTATGAACCACAACAATGAATTTATAGAATTCAACTTTCTATGTCATATTTCCTGTGTTTAAATTCTATGTTTATGTCAATAATAGACCAGCCCTAAGACATTTTTAAATGAAAGTTACAAAATAACAAGTTATTAAAAGTGGTATTTAAAGAAATAAAAGACATGATATATAGATCCAGCTTTATTAATAATCAATATTAATTATTGCATGTAAATCGATGTATAGCTTATAAGAATTTTATTTATACCACTAATTTAAAATGCTCACTCCTTGGTAAAACACATATGTACCGTGTAAATATATTGTAAAATTAATAATGGAACCTCATATGTTTGTTGTCCTATAGTTACTTCTTAACAATTTGGATTACATCTTCATCAGCCATTACGTGATTAGTACCTACGCGTTGTGGCGAGTACTTAGTGCTAGTACCCCAAACTAGGGCATATTTAAATTGTTCTGCAAGTGTTCTATGTATGCTATGGCAAACATGTTCTACTGTAACTCCTTTGCGGAGAATTAACCCATCACTGAAATCTGGTGGTTGTCCAGGTTTCTTTGTATACACACGAATAAGTGAGAGGTATTCCCAGAGAGTTTCTAATAGAAAATCAAGATTGAGTTTCATATTGCAACTGAAAAAATAAAATAATTGTAAAATCAAAATGAAGCGTTAGAAATCTTTGCATACCTAACAACAACACTATTTGGTTGTTTAGCGATCCTATCAATTTCCTCCATTGAAATTTGATCAATTTTGTTGTAGACATATATGCAAGGAAGATAAACCCGATTGGCGCAAATTACATCAATTAATTCATCAGCGTTACAATCCTCCCTAAAAAGAACTTCAGCATTAAATATTTTGTATTCATGTAAAATCATCTGAACAAGTTTTTCATCGCATTTAGTTAATGGACATGTTGAATTAAAAGATAATCCACCTCCTTTCTTAATCTAAAACAATGCTAGTTAATAACAAGATGAATCAATCGGATTACAATCTTTACCTTGAAGTAAATATTAGGTTTCTTTTTATTTAATCGAATTCCAACACTTTCCAATTCTCTCTCTAATAACACACGCTGAACGTCCTGTTTGGTGGCATCTAACATAATTACCACAAGATCTGCAGTCCTAGCCACTGCAATGACTTGTCTTCCTCTACCTTTTCCTTGTGCAGCACCTTCAATGATTCCTGGTAAATCAAGTAGCTGAATATTTGCTCCATTGTATTCAATAACACCAGGAATACAGGTCAAAGTTGTAAATTCATATGAAGCAGCTTCTGATTCAGTTTTTGTTAATGTTGACAATAATGTAGACTAAAAAGTACATACATGCATGAGATTTAAGGTTTTGCTTCTGAAGTAAATTCATAATATTTGTATTTGAATTATTTGATATTTAAGTGAATAAAATTAAGAAATAATTGTTAACCTTTCCAACGGATGGAAATCCAATCAATGCTACTCTGGCATCACCACTTTTCAGTACATCAAATCCTTCACCTTTTTCAGATTTCTTTGATGGTTCCAATAACTGAGACCGGTATTTAGCTAGTTTCGCTTTCAACAGGCCCAAATGATATTCAGTTGCTGCAAGTTTCGAGGTTTTCAATGATAAATATAGAATAAATATGTTCAAACAATTCTTTACCTTTGTTTTTTTGTGTACGAGATATTTCTTTTTCAATTTCGGAAATTTTTTCAAGAATTCCCATAGTGCTTTAAGTTTTCAAAACGAATAATATTAATAATTTACAAATGTGTGTAGATTGGTGTGGATGGAAGGAAAACACATGCAGCCAAATACTGCCAATGTCAAAATATTGCAACGACGTATCAAATAGTGAAGGTGGTTTAATACTAACAATTTGAAATCTCAATTAAGTTGTAATTAATGTTATTTTTGAAACACATGTTTGTTTTTTTTTTTATTAAAACTTGTTACATACTTAAAAATACTGTAATGTTTTTAATGTATTATTTTAGTTTATTGTGGATATTTAAAATCAATCCCTAATAATCAGTGGCGGATTTAGGCCAGGAGAGGCCCGAAGCGCACTTCTACTATGAGGCCTCTTCTTAAAATAACATTAAAAAAACACAAAAATTTATGCCGGAAATATTAAACAAATTACAATTGACGTTTTAAATCTTTTAAATTTCTATTGTAAATTAGAATTTGGGTTGTAAAAAAAAACAATAAAAAATAAAATACAATAACATAAAATAAAATTGTAAGAATGCATGAATTACTTTTAAATTGCTGTAAATTTTTGGAAGTGATAGTATATGGTTTTCCATCTGGCAAATTTTTACCCAGGCCACGGGGTTTCTTTGCCTGTTAACCGGATGCGAGTAA
>JASKGN010012247.1:0-12134 GCA_030556245.1 Falagria sp. GC000072 | reverse complement strand
TGTCCGATGAGCTGAACCTGAAACCTTCTAGAGACCAACCAAAGGTGTTTTTAACTTCTATTTAATATGTAGAATACGAATATACCAAAAAAAAATTTTTCGAAAGAAGAAAAACTATTAATTTGAATTAATTAAAAAATCTCCCATAAGAGCCCATGTAAATCAGAGCGGCGACTGCACTACTGCGTATCTATAGGGAAAATTAATTTTAAATTTATTTGTATGCTTAAAACTTTATCATAAATCGATAGATTATTAAAATCTAAAACTACTGTTACTAAATTTGTTGATTTTAAATTTATAATAATATAATTAATTATTCACATATTTTAAAATTTTTCACTATATTGAAAATTTTAAAAATAATAAACTCCCTATCAACTGCTAATCTCAATTTAGCTTTATTGCAAGAAATAATCACACATTTAATGATTAAATATACAAGACTTGTATATTAACAACATGAACTAATCGCAATATTAAATTTAGTATAAACTCAAATTAACTGATTATTATCCAATAATGAGTTAATAAAATCAAGAATAAAACCATTTAACGCCATCTGCTGCAAATATAAATTTTAAAAACATATAAGTATTCAAAAAAACAAGAAATTCAAAATTTTAAAATAAATAATTTCAATTTAAATGCAAATCCAAATGAAAATTATTGAACAAGTAATTAATAAAGAAAATTCCACCTTAATTTGATGTTAGCCATCATGATCATTTGTATCAAGATGCTGTCATGAAGGAATAAATCTAAAGATGCACTCAATTAGCAACATTTTAAAAGACTGAGTTTTGATTGAGTAATTATAGGTTGTCAGCCTGCAAGGTACAGTAAATCCTCGGAATTAATATCTACTGGAATTGCAACAAATTAAGCGTTGAACGTTTATAAATTTATATTATCATTCATATAGTTATATACATAACCGTACCCAAACGAAAGAAGCATGTTAGTAATTTTTCGCGCAAGTTATGACCAGAAAGACGCAACATTCTTCCCGCAGTGCGCGTCCACTTAATCCCTTAATTACCAAGGTATAGCGACGGCTAATTGGTTTAATTTATTATTCTATGCAACGATCATATTCAGGTTTACTTGAGTCTAAGATGGTAGTTGGTCAGTTTACGATTGCGGTAAAGCAGCGAGAAGCTGAAACTATGCGCGATGATTACAGAATCAGAGCGATGCGTACGTACTGCTTACTTGACAGAAGTGCTATATATATTCATCCGGTCCGCGGTCTTCCTTCATCGCGAGCCCACGTTTTTCCGCGATGTACGTGCAGCAGTCGGTTATAATTCATAATAATTGCGTGAAAATGTACTCCGAAGAGAACTAACCCGTCGACACGACAACACGCCAACCGTTTTCCTCAAGTCTTTTGACTAAACACAACAGAGATGAACGAGGATGAGGAGCAGCTCTATAGCCACTTCAGTTTCACGCACTTGTTTGCAGCTTTTTTTTGCGAGCTTTTCTTTTTTCTCTGCTTTCTTGTCGTGACAAATATTCTATTGCTTGTAGACGTTGTTGCTGCGCATCGTTTACAGTCCTGCTTTTGAGATGACTGAAAAAACTACTGCTATAAAGTTGAATGTGTAAATTGCGCATTTCCCGCATTTAAACTAAGCAATAAAATTAAAACGCGGACTAGTTTAAGAGGTCTAACTATTAAAATGTTTTCACTTATTTCGTTTTTTTTTCTTATTTTTATTTTTTATTTTTGTATTCATTGGGTTACATCCAATACAAGTTGCAAATTATTGAATTTGGTATTAAATGATGTAGAATTTGATAATTTATCGTTTGATATATGTTTTATAAAATTTGCAACCAGTAGTTTTTAAGTTATTAATGAAAATAGTTCGAAAAACGAGGTACAGCGTGGCGGCGTGCGCTCCAGGGTAAAGTAGTCAGTAGAGTATATGACTGGAGTCCATTGATGATACCCGATGAGCTGAACCCGGAACCGCGTACCACGTTTCTCGAACTGTTTTTAGTAAGAATTTAAGAACTATTGATTGCAAATTTATGAACTATATATCAATCGATAGAATATTAAATTCTGCTTCTTTTGCTACCAAATTCAATAATTTGCAAATTGTATTGAATGTAAGCAAATGAATATAAAAACTAAGAAAACAAAAAACAGCCAAAGATCTTTTTAAAAAAATTTCGAAAGAAGAAAAACTCGTAATTTTAATTAATTAAAATATTTCAAATAAAAATCTCAGCAGCAATTCCACAAATTTAAAAAAAAACAATATTTATATATTCATAAGGAATTTGCCTATAAAAAGGACTTATTTTAATCCATTATAAAATAAAATCAGATAAATCATTTTCCCAGTGTTGATAGCAAACACTTAATTGAATGATCATGATATAAGAAAACACCGAAAAGAAGGATATTATTATTATTATAGAGCAATGTCATCCATTTAAATTGCGCATATGATCGGTGAAGATTTCTGCACACGGTGTAACTCCATCTTCATAAAGTTTCCGTTGAAAGTTTTTCAAGCAGTTTAATGGTTAACTCGCCATAACACCGGTAATAAATCAGGCGTCGTAATTGAAAATAAAGTGTGATAGTTATACACTCTTTGCACTGTAATGCGTTCGCGAGCGTTTCTTGCGACTTGTCCCGTTGGTCTGTTGCGTAGAAACAATGCAGGCGAGGCAAGCTCCTGCTACAATTACGATATGCCAGCCACTCGTCCTGCAGCAACGCAGTGACAATTTAATGCTTGCGAAATTGCGTGTGACTACATCTTTCCTATACAATCAGTTAGGCACATTTAATAACTAATACCTATATTGTCAAGCACTTATTTATTTAAAACAGGATAAATTTTGCAATGCGCACCCTGCTTTTAACCATACGATCGTTCATTACGCGGAATACTAAAGGAGACGTTTCGCCAATTGTTACGGACATATTGTATGAGGTAGGTAGGTAATAAAAGTCGATAAAAGCCGATGCGAACGGCGACTAGATAAAGTTGTGTTTTTCTAATGTTCATGTCGATTGCATTATTTATCAGTGAGTCGAATGGCATATGGACGAAGCTCTCACGAAAGTTCAACTGCTGCTCTCAGGCTCAAGAAAAAACTTGAAAAATGGCTATGACTAGAGTGTAAGTATGTACTTGATCCATAAAATATTGAAAAAAGCGATGGCGCCACGATCGTCGGTTTATCTTAGAAGATTTTCTTTGCGGGATATAAATTGCCCATTAATTGGCTAAAGCGTTAATTTGGGTTGCCTACTTAAAAATGAAAAGCCGTTATAACAAGTAGTCGGTACATAATACAATAAAAGTAATGATTTATGAAATAAGCAAGGTTTCGGACAATATCCCTTAGAAAATCGCCGATAAAAATCAATAGAAATGCAAACAATCTTAGAAGAGGTATTCAATGCGAAAGAATCCGTTTCTACGTTCCGAATGATACAAATTCAACACGATCTGCACCCAGAAGAAGAAGAAAAAATCAGATGGAATGCGTATTAAAATACGGTAGTGCAGAATGCATCTAAGTACATGTAGTTACAAACAACACAACGGCCGGCGGCGCGCGACAAGAAGACACAAGACAACAAACAAAGGGCCGCTGAAAACGCGCGCGCGACACTGAAGCGCGAAAGCTGCAAAGAGGAATTTGCACGCTTAAATTGGCGGCAAAAGCTCAGTGCGCCTTTGTCAATTCGCAGTCATTGTGCTTTCTTTCTTTCGCGCAATTAGACCATTAGATGCGCGTGCACCTAATGCTTTATTGGCATTGCTGTGCGTTTAACGCGTATCAGCAGCGCATGTTCGCCAATTAAAATTGCACAGCTAATCCTATGAATTATAACGTCTGATACATTATTACATTACAAATTGCAATTATAAAATATTCGAACGAGAGACAAATAAATACCTGCGCGACTATAAATAATGCAATTAATTATGTAGAAAATTAATTAATTTGCTTTTTTTATCGTGGCGATGTTATACACGTCCAATTATGATATGTACGTGCTAATAACTAAGTAAAGTATGATTAAGCGCAAGGTAAATTAATTTTTACGCTGAATTGTGAGATAGTGTGGTCCAGATATATGCGCACAACGAATGAGAACGAGGAGAAACAAAAACGCAGAATGAGGAAATTACAGAGGCAAGAAACTGGCGGAGAATAAAAGGAGATTATGGAAATTAGTCAAGCGGATAATTACCGATTAGAAAATCGTTGCGATAAACTGTCGCCGCACAGGAGTTCGCCACTTGTCTTGCACGCGGGTAATTGTGCATTGTAGGCACGCGAAACGTACAAACACCATACGAATCGATCAGGACGAATTCGTTAATCTACCTTAATGCTATCTGAGTAAGTAATAAACAAACATGATGCATGCTCAAGTTATGTGACAACTGACTTTTCTTTCACACGGGCATTTTTCAAATTCCCACTTCTAATCGAATCAACACGCAATTAATTAAACTGCTATTGATCCAAACTACGATTACATTCCCAAAAATGGAAAACAAAAGGAATTCTTTTTGATCCGCCATATTTAAAATGGCGATTGTTGTGATGCATTTTAGTCCGCCATGTTTAAAATGGCGGTGAATTTTAGTCGGCCATATTTAAAATGACATGAGGTACTTTTAAGTTGCCTAAAACTAAAACAAAACTTAAGGGAGTTTGATTTGAATCCTCTAGCAATTTGTATGATTCACCACATCGCTAAATATGATGTGCACTGAAGGGGAAAGCAATTTGCTGTAGTCAGATTCAACTGCATATGCATGAAGTGTAGTTATAGTTGTTAGCCCGCGATAGGTATCTCTTAAATCTTAGATTTCTTCTTCAACTACTTCAACTTGCCTTGCCCCAACAGCATTTATTCTCTGCTCGATATACGTGTGTGTCTCGATCGATCTAGTAAACTCAGTGGAAACGCTCAAAGTGTTTGGAGTTTGAGTTTTCTCTCCTCCGCAATATAATCCGGTCTGTTGCAATAATAATAATAATGTGAGCAACCTACTTGTGGAGTGAGTACCTGCAGGATTCTAATAATACCAATAATGTCACGATAGATATTTGTATAATTATTCAATATAACTAAAACAGAATCGAGAGAAAATTCCGCAGAAATTTGTAGCTGCGAAGTAATAAAGTAAAGAGAAGTACGAAGCTCATAAGTCGTAAGCAACGTGAGTAAATTCAAACGTCAAAAGTACAAGATTTTAATTACGAGATAACAGCGACCGCAATCGTTTTGATTTATTCGGACAATTTGAAAACGATCCGAGTCCGATATAAAAAGCGCAGTAGCATATTACAAGCGCATAATACGCGTGTCGACGCAGCGGGGCGATTTTAATTGCGCGTACTGCCATTAATATTCTCGACGAGTGTCGCGTACCAACAAAAAAGTTCCACCGAGAGCTTCTTCTGCAGACACGGCGACGAAAAGAACCATCGTAGCCATATATGCATGCGCGTTGTCCATTAATAAATGATCGAAATCTATGATTTGTTACGTTCGAGAATTAAAATAAATTAAATCGTCCCGCAACACTGACTCCGCGCGACCTAAGACTCGCCCCGCTTGATTAATTAACAACAACGCGCTCGCGCTTATCTTTCGCCATGTATCTATATCTCTCAACTTCTAGCTTCGTTTCATTTCATGGCGGCCGGCGTGATCTGCCGTTCGTTATTGAGCTTGCGAGCAAGGACAAAAGGCTACCTATTATGACTGTGGCCAGACTCCGCAACTGCTCCGAACTTGAATCATAAATAAGATGCGTGTTTGTTTATGTTTTATAATAAATTATTGTTCAGGTCGTTGTGGTCGAAGCGACCGGACTAATGATAAGCGAAGAATGCCGCTTGGTGGTCGTCGAATGAGGAAGATCTCGATCACATTCCTCATTTTAATTTTAATTAATTGTCTTCCGTGCTAAACCTCCTACAATACAATTTACAATTAAATAAGAACAAAAGACGACGGCGAAGATACTGGTATTACGGTACTGTTGCAATTGAACATTGAAGAATGCTGTCTTCCGCCCTCTTTCTTAGAGCTACTGCCATTCAAGCCGAACCCAGGACACACTTTTTTTTTTGCCGAAGAGGAAAGCATGTACTATGGCTTTAACCAACCAAATATTTACGATCGCATTGTGCGCGGAAAATCCCACGTTTTTTCCCTTCTGCTTTTGCTTTTTGCTTGGTCTTGTAAGCAAGGAATTGCAACACATCGTTCGCGCGCGCGCGCGCCATGGGTGTTACTTTTATTTATTACACTCTAATGCGGTACACCTAATTCTTGACGCGAATGGAAGGCAAAACTACAACCGGAAAAAACTCATGCCCTTTTGACTTTAATAGAAAAAGGCGCGCGCGTGTTCAGCGTACGTGCGCGTTGCGGAATCGCTGTTGTTCTTTTACTTTTGCAACGCTAAAGCTTAGCCGCCATATTATTTACGAGCTTGCGCTATGAAACAATAAATAATTAACGATTGCTTAGCTTACATGCAATTAATTACACTGCAAATTGAAAGCGCAGAAAAGTGTGACAAAAAAAGTTTGCTACAGTCTGGGCCTTATCGGTACAGTGGGCAAATTTATGAAGACGGTCTACTGGCCTGTTAAGTCCCAAGTTGTAGTAAACTAAAACCGACCCCACGTCAATGGGAAGCTAATGCGTCGCAAATGGCATAACATTTCATTTCCTTTTTGCCATCAGTTGCATGTTCAACTCGTCGATAGAAGAGAATCATGTCTAAGCTTGCCCGTATTTATAACAACTTCGTGGAACACACTTTGGGCGTTAAAATTCTCCGCGCTTATTACTTTACGACCACTACCTAACTATAATTTATTATTAATTGGATGCACTTTAACTGCGCGGAGAGCTAGCGGAGCTCTCAATACATGATCGCCACATACAAACAGCCGACAACTAAACGAAGCAAAAGGCAAGCAAATAAAGCCAATACGAACGAGATGTGCTGCCTGCCTAGCACATATAAATAATCCTTCATTCTTTTTATTGTTATTACATAAAAACGCGATAATTTTAATCGAGAAAATTGTAATTTATGTCGGTTTGCAGGCCGCAGCATGTATCTCGCAGCGCCGGCACATCTCGACGGCATAATCGCTGCACCGCTCTGCACCAGCCGCGCAAATCTCTTTGCGTTCCTTTTTCACCGGGTAGATTTTTGCGCCTCCGCGACGATTTTCCTTGCCTTTATTCGTCTTCTTCATGCACGCTGCTTGAGTGCATGATGTACGTGCGTATGTCTCGGAGCGCATAAATATAATATTGATTTATATCGATTATTCAAAGCCACAATGCACACACTATGCTCGTTGTTGCCTTCAGCAGCTTAGATCGTAGAGCTTTTTTCTTCATCGGCAGTACAATGAGGATATGAACGCGGTACCGATGCACGGTGTCTTCTCGATCTCGAATTGGAACTGGAACTGGAAGCCCCGCACGAACTCCTTCGCATGTCTTATTGAGAAATTGTTTTTAACGATCGGCCGCCGAGATTATTCCGGGTGCTCGACGCAAATGAGCACACATGTACGATTCTACGGATGGAAGAAATGCGACCCCAGGCGGAATTTTAAGACGGCTCTGCTCTGCTCTGTTCTGGACTGCACATTGTCTTGGACACCGCGGGCGCAAGACGCTTTTTTCGACCGCCACAGTGCAAGCGAGTGGAGTGCATGTGTTTATTTGCGCTTTGCAATTTTCCTATTACAACCAATTGCACGATACTATTCACCGATAGTTGTGGATTATTATAATAGCCACCGAAACAAACACGACCTTTTTCAAAGTGCACTTCTGGGGTTTCTCAGCGGCATTTGCCCTACTTTTATTGTTGGCAATGCCCTTGGAAATCCCAAATGTGTATTTTGTTTACTTCATCTACATCGCCAAAATTTTCGGTTCCGAAAAAAGCTCCAAACGCTAGTAGAACATTTGGGGTGGGATGGGGCACGATAAAAAAACTTGGAAATTGAAATGTTATGCATTTATACTAATTTCTTCATCTACTTACATTGTACTTTCGCCAAAATTGTCGGTTCCAAAAAGCCCCAAACACTTGCAGAATATTTGGCAGTAGTAGGGGCAGGATAAAAAACTTATAAATTGAAATGATGTTATGCACTTATACTAATTTCTACATCTATCTACTAATTTTGGCCAAAGTATAATTCGCCATAATTGTCGGTTTTTTAGTTCCAAAAAGCTCCAAACGCTAGTAGAACATTTGGGGTGGGATGAGGCAGGATAAAAAACTTATAAATTAAAATGTTAAGCACTTATACCAATTTCTTCATCTACCCACTAATTTTGACAAAACTATAATTCGCCATAATTGTCGGTTTTTTAGTTCCAAAAAGCTCCAAACGCTAGTAGAACATTTGGGGTGGGATGGGGCAGGATAAAAAATGTGTAAATTGAAATGTAATGCACTTATACTAATTTCAATTTCATTTGTTTCAGAAAACACCAAAGAATTAAATCCAAAGAAGAACAAGAAGATAGAATGAAATATGTATTTAAATATGAGATATACCTACTCAATGTAAAAGATAAACAATAAAATTATGCCAAAAGCTAACAGTGAATCATGCCGATTTGAATAAATTATGATAATAGTAACAATCTGAAACCTGTCCGAGATACATTCCTAGCCTAATGCGCCTCCCCCAATTTTGCATAATTTGTATGAATAAATTCCGATGCGTTGGAATAAAGAAGACTAAAGCGACGGTTTTATTATATTTCCCGTAGATCCTTCCAATATACAAAATAAATATAGCAACATTTAGACAGAACATAAATATAAAATGCATGTCAACATTCGAAGCAGATACAAGTTAATCCCAACAGAGTACAATGTGCAGTTTCTAAATTCGTTTATTCATATTCATATAGCCAATAAATTCTATAGAGCAACAGATACTATGTATCAGTACATGTGTGCTGACTACATTATTTCCCAATACTATCTCTTTGCTACATGCGTATACCTATAACTTTTATATTCGTAATTTGCTAGATAAAATATGAATACGTTGGGGAATTTGCTATTTGCTATTTTCTATATTTAACCTAAGAACTTTGATCAATGCATACAGATAATATAATTGAAATGTAATGGGTTTACAGATACAATAAATAAATTTAAGAATTAAAATTTACTTGGATTTGTTTCTATTCTATTATGCCTTAAGTCGGAATCAAGTCGGAATATATTTACTTTCAGGTTGCGTTATGCGCAAATAATAAAAGGAAAAGTATCCAAATATTAATATATAAAGGTAAGAAGTCTTGTGCATATCAAAAATGTTTATTGTTACAAAAGACAAAACTCCACTTACCATTCATTCATTACATCAAATGAAAATTCCTTCAGCAAGATCTCTTTCAGCATTGACAACAAAATGGCGTGATGGCATCCGCGACGGTCTCTCCGATTTTTGCACTAATAACAAACATTGTCCCATTTCCGCGAAAAATACACTTAACACTAAACACAGATTTCCGCGAAACACTCCCGCAAGTGTTAATAAAAGTATCTTCATATTAAAAATGCATAGTCTAAATTGCAATTGTTTAACACAACGCGTCGTCTTAAAACAAACACCGGTCGGTAACTAAGCAACTCATGCAACAATGTCCAATATTGTTATTATCTTATCACAAAGAAATTTTGCAATGGTGATTCCACTATGGAACGATTTATATATATCTACTTTGATTCTAAACATTATAATAATTAAATAATATTGCGTTGAAGAAAAACAAACTAAATTCACACTTTAAAAAGGTATAATAAGTTCGATTGCAATTGTTTTAACCGTTTTTCTAAGTAACCAGAATGGTGTACTTAGCGACATCTAGGTAAGAGAATCTTGACATAAAAAACCAAATCTGTAGAAATCTAATTAATAAAAATATATTAAACTAAATATAATTAATATAAACTATTATTGAATTATATTATTTAAATTTTATAAACTAATTAATACTACTTATTCTAATTTATTTATTCTAAAAAATCAAAGCAAACGACTCCAAATTTTAATGTTACTAAAGTCCCTAGATTTTTAATGTCAAAATATAAAGTTTGATGCGGCATCATAACAGTTTCATTTCAATTTCAAAAGAAAACCAACATAATTAAATTAAAATAAAGTAAAACGTACAAATAACAATTAAAACATGACGATGGATGAAAAAGAAACAAGTGTGGAATCCACCACTTCAGAAACTGTGGAAGTGAAAGAAGAAAATGTAATGGGCCATGAGTATTTAATGGCTAAGAATCGATTGAATGGTGTTCTAAAGCAACTCGCAGCAGTTTCCTCCTCAGATTCAGAGGATTCTGAATCAGAAAAGTCTTCACCTGCTCCTAAATCGTATGTATTCTACTAAATATCCTTGATAATTTTTATCTATGATAAAATTAATATTTTCCTAGACAAGAACGTAAACGAAGTGATGTGAGACCTCTTCGTAGCACATATCTCATGAAACTTTATGATCGGAGTGTTGATCTTGCAAGGTTTGAAGAAGATACTCCATTGTATCCAATTTGTCGAGCATGGATGGCTAACAATAGTAAAAAGACTCAGGCAGTAGTGAAGTAAATATTATCGTAATCTTAATTACAAATTCATTGTGTTAATTAAATCTTGTACCTAGGAGAAGATATTCATCGCCAGAACCTGCTTCACCTTGGAATAATAATATAACTACTGATATTTATCGATTACCACCACCATCTAAACAATTCATTACGAGAATTCCATCACCTACACCTGAACAAGCTTCAAAAGACAAAGATGCAATTAATTTAAATTATGTAGGTTGATTGTACATAGTATTATATCAAGCATGATTATTAATTTGTTTTACAATTTTTAGGATGAAAATCCTCCAATGTCGAAGAGTGATTTGATGCAATCACATTTACAACGTTGGAATGGCATTAAGAAAAAATGGATTGCAACAGCTGCTAAAAATGAAGAAAGATATAATCATAGCAAGCAAATTTTGCAAACTATTTATACAAAGTGAGTAAATAAAATTTACTTATTGTTGCATTATTAATTTTTAAGTTTTACATTTGATTGTTCATGCATGAAAAAAAGTTGAATAATTTATGGATGCAATATAATAAATATTATCAGTTTAGCATTACAATTCTATATCAACAACTAATTGACATTTGACATTTTTATAGGGCTCAGGAAACAATGCAAGAATAACCCTCGCCCCAAGAACTTTCATCACTTTTATTGTATTACACTGAAGTTATAATAATTTTGAATATCTTCGAGTTTTTTTTTAAATGTGTACAAAGGTGTTTCAGTATGTTTTTAATCTCCTTAGAATATAGTATTTTAAGTGTAACGTTTGATTTCTTGTCTAGCATCATGTATAAAAAGTTTATTTGGACAATTTTGTCTTATGAATTTATACTATACGTACATCTTAGCATAAATAAATGACAATAAGAAATAATACATTGTGTTTGTAGACTTGAATGAATCGTGCACCTTTTTTTTATCACTTTATAAAACAAATACGAATTGCTATTTTCCATCATGTCACAGTACACATATAAATTCAAGTCGTATTACTATAAAATCTTAAAAGTATTCTTCCGTTCCCAGAATCCGTG
Source organism: Falagria sp. GC000072 (assembly GCA_030556245.1). Lineage (NCBI taxonomy): Eukaryota > Metazoa > Arthropoda > Insecta > Coleoptera > Staphylinidae > Falagria > Falagria sp. GC000072. The sequence continues at coordinate 405 of JASKGN010012247.1, read as the reverse complement.
TGACGTAATTTAGGGGCGGAGTTAAATTTGTTTATAAAGCCGCACTACATGGTTGCTTCAACGCGGCAAGCGTTGTTTTGTTGCTTCGACGTGACAAGCGTTGTTTTGTAGCAACCACAAAGCGCGGCTTTATAAAGAAATTTTACTCCGCCCCTAAATTACGTCACACGGATGTTAGGAACGGAAAAATACTTAATACGCGTGTGTAAGAGCGGAATTTATAAATTTTATCATACATACAACTTTTCTGTGTAAATTATTCCACCAAATGCACATTTACACATTTGTAATTAGGGGTACTCATGATCTTGACTATAGCATGCTATTTATCGTATATGTCGTATTTGAAGTTTGCAACAATCAAAATGCTTTTATTGCAAACTTCAAATATGAAATATACGACAA
>JASKGN010012218.1:0-10484 GCA_030556245.1 Falagria sp. GC000072 | reverse complement strand
CAGGAAACTTGGATGATTCGGTGTTTAAATCAACAATTATCATACCTTTTGCAATCGCCTTGTAGCTGCCATGTTTGTTAGTTACTCGACGATCAGTTAACACAGTCTCTCAAACAAAAGGTTTTCCTAGGCACTGATTCGATCCGGATGGTTTTTCATGCAGTTCTTGATGAACTAAAGTTGCGATGACGAGTTTTCCCTCGCGATGCGTGTGGTCGTCCCGTTCGTACGGGCTCCAATTGGAAAATGGTTTCGACGGTTTTGCACTTCCGACGAAGATAACGGAGAATTTTGCGGCGAGGCGAAACGATAACCGATTAAGAGATGACGGCCGAGCTTCGCCGCCTTGTTTCTAAAAATTTTACAGTCCGTCGGCTCTCGGAGGCTGTCTGTAAATGCTTTCTACCCTTTATTTCCTTTTCACCTTTTTTCCTTTATACCGACGGCTTTGACGATGACACGAGACAGTGATTTTTCGTTGGAACAAAATCACCAGGTTGGGATATGGCAATCGTGTAAGTTCGGGAAATTTCAAATTTGAATTTCAAATTTGCTTCCGTTCCAATTTTCAAATAAAATCAATCATACAATTATGTTTTATTGCATTGTAATAAATTTTCAGCATAATTTATAAATTAGCAATTCTTATAAAAGTATCACAAATTTTCTCACAATAATATGATGGCTTTTACGACCAAACCAAACCTTAATGTTTAAGCCAAAGAAAATCAAAAGAGTTAAAAGTGTTTTAGTTACTAATATACAATAATGTCTTCAGTCAATATCAATCGTCAAAAAATGAAGAAAAGCTGGGACGTCTCATGAGCATACTCTGCTGAAATTTGAGAAAATCCTGCAGAGATTTTGGCAGTTCGTAATGGTCAATAGAACCCATAAGTTTTCTCCCCATGTGTTTGCGGAAAAAGAGTCTTACAAGATGTGTCAGAGGTAACGGAGACGAAGCTAAATCTAATAGACGGTCTTTCTGTTCAAAAGTTAAAATATTACTCCTGCGAATTTGGAAAATGTCAAAGGTCTCTGCTGATTCTAGAAGAAGATCAAAGAGTGGCTTTTGTGCAGTAGAGATAACATTATGCAAGGAGTTGAGAAGACCATCTGGGTCCCTAAATTGGGTTTTCATCACTACCCTTGCTCCGTACTGTAGGAGAAGGGTGACAATTTCCAAGTCTGGATTTTCATTACAAGCTAGATATTCAACTAGAACTGGACGTAATTGAGTATTGCGATCAGTTACATCATTGTTGAAGACTTTTTTGTTTGGGTCTGCTCCTTGTTCCAATAACATCTAAAAAATTGCAATTGTAATGACACAATTTTTGTTGCATTTCGGTGAGTTTTACCTTTAGAATTTCATGTCGATTAGGAATATTATCAGCACTGGCTACATGTAAAGGTGTTCCAATTAGGGGTGAGCTATAATTGACATTCGCACCTGAAAAAAGATTATTTTTAGATTCTAAATTCGATAAATATTGGAGATTTGATTTACATACCACAAGATATCAATTTGGAGACTACCAAAGGATCACCTTTCAGGATAGCCAGATCAAGAGGGCTTGGCTTTCCAATTCCATCCCTCTCATCGTAATTGAGTTTTGCCCCTTGTTTAATTAACAAGTCGACAATTTCCACACTTCCAGAGAGGACTCCGTAGTGGATTACCTTTAAATTATTAACAATTATTATTAACCCGATCCGGTCATCGTCAAGTCTTACAGTTCGAAAATCATGTCTCTCATCTGCCATGGCATTCACATCCGCGCCGTATTTCAACAACATCAAGACGTGTTGAAGTCCCTAAGGAACAAAATTTAATATTCTGCTTTAGTGGAAAATTGCAAATAATTTTCTTACATGAGCTTGACGACAAGCCTTCATCAAAGGAGTCAAACCACTCCTGTCTCTGCTATCAGGATCTGCACCAAAAGCTAGCAACAATTGCAAAAAATCCAGGTCATTGATAAGATTAATTTCCGAGCCGAAAAAGTATCGTTTGTTAGGATCTGCACCATGTTCCAGAAGAAGTCTTGCCACATCCATGTGCTTATTCCGAATGGCAAGTCTCAAAGGCTCATCGCATAAATGTGTTCGAGGGAAATCATCATCAGAGGATTTTCTATAATCCACTTTGGCTCCGCATTGAAGCAAGAGACGGACCAACTCTAAAAATCTGTTAATCAAGTAAGAAATTGTCAACATATCATCCGTGGACTTAAACTTGGATTGGAATTTAATTCAAATGTGGTTTATAGCTAAATATTTTTACCCATGTTCGGCTGCCAAATGCATCGCGCTATAGCCACATTCGTCGACGGCATTGACGTCTGCCCCCCGTGTGAGCAACAGCTGAGCGGCGGCATAATATCGCTGCCAGACTGCATAGTGAAGCGGCATTAATCCTTGAGTCACTTGTTCGTTCACCTAAGGAAATAACAGTCATGCTTATCTTTCTTTTCTTATCGAGATTCATGCCTGTCATAATTATTAATTAGAGCATTTTGCTTTGTTTATTTTGATGCCAAATTCAATTTGGCTGACACGTTTTCTTTGTGTTTCACTTTTCCAAGAAGTTGACGATTTAATTCGAACTGCTTACTTGCAAATTTTGGGCGTTTTGGCAAAGGAAAACTTACTTTAGATCCACAAGCTAACAAAATTCGGATTTCATCCAGAGGCACCATTCGAATTATCGAATCCGCCAGCTCCCTTTGCAAAGGGTTCGAAATAAATTCGGTGGGCATTCTCAATCTGGAAAGAAACAAAAGAACAAAAATTGGTTGGGGAAAACTTCAGATGGTTTTAAACTCTTACAATTGCTTAATTTTGAGGCCGTTAATTTACAATTTGCACCACTGTAGGTAAAACAAAAAGTGTCCACACTTTCACACTTTAAAATCTAATCTAATTCTGTACGGAACTTCCCATGTGAGTTCTCGATTTATTAATTTATTGATAAATATAATCCTTCATCATTTGATGTGGTTTCCCAAGGTTACAAAGCTGCAACTTCTAATTTTATTCCGCAATAAACCACAACTCGTAAACGTTCGCAAGTAAACAAATTATTTCCCGATAGATTTTCTCAATATAGAAATTTCGGCGCGTGTTATCGCGAAGAGATGAGCATATCAACTGAACGCGCAGAAGAAACGACGCGCACTTTATTCCCGTGATTTGCGTCGCGACGCCACAACACAACATTCACAACCTTCACCTTCAATATTTGCGCTCAATGCACAACAACAATAAGCGAGTTCATTACAACACATAATCAAACAAAAACGAAGTATAAATTCGACGATTCGATTGGCACGACATTCATTTGTTTTCGGCTTAAAATGTAAGACTTTCCAATGTTGTTCACATCAGATTCTTTGTTTAGTATTTATTGCACGCATATTTAATGCGTATCTTCCTTAGTTCTTCCTGTCGAGCTTTGTTTTCGCGCGGAAGCTTGGATTTTCGCCAAAGACGAAATTAGATTTCTTGATCTGCGCGCGAATTTAGTCTAAAACTAAACAGAGTTTTTAAATCTCTTGGACGAGATGCAACTGAGTTGCAACATGTTGCAAAAAGGAAATTAACTTTCTAAGGAAAAACTAATTAAATGCTTGTATTAAATTCTAATCGGGATTAGTATAAATTGGCAGGTAGTGGTATGCATTGGCAAATGCTTCCCATTGATAATTGCACGTGTAGCTGTCAACAACACGCTTAAACAACCACAAATTGCAAAGCAATAAATAATTGGGTTTATTCGAATGAATCATCCAAGAGAAAAGAAAATATTTCCCAAGTTTTAGATCCTCTGAGAGAGCTTCAACTGAATGCACACGATTCTAATTCAAATTGGATTAGAAAACGACACACTTATTAATAGATTACGCAAATAGATGTGCCTTTTAATTATCTTATGATATTTGACGAACCTTTTGTGAGTTTCACCACGTCGATACGTTCTCCTTGAAGTAGGAAAACTTAGGGGCATTTAACGTGAAAAACTTTGTCTCGGGGTTTGTTCACTTTTGTCACTGTTTGAGGGGAAAATCCCGAACAATGGCAGACGTTGTTTGTCAATACGTAACAAATAATCAAGTAATTTCTTTGTGTACGCTTGGAGACGGCAGGTTTTTCATCTCAGCTGACTTGTTAACGCTCGCCAAAGCTTTTCATCAGTTGTTCACTTGGCTATTTTAAGATTTAGTCTCCTACACTCACAACCATAGGAAAATTTAACTTGGTGATGTCTAAAATGTTTGATTAGAATTTAATCATTCACCAGTTTGAAAATTTTCTTGGAAAAACTTATTTCGAAAAGACGACAAATGTTCAGAATTCCTCAAAAAAAACTTGTGCTTTGCATTGCTATAAATTTCCCTCTTGACTTATTGCTTTCCTTTTTTATTGTGTCTTTTAAAAATAGGATTCTGTACTTGGGACAATTTTTCTTTCTTGCTAATTTTAGAATTGCGCAAGTTCAAGGACTTCGAGGCTGATCAGAATTGCCTCAGACACTTTATATTTATGATTTCTTGAATTTTCTTTATAAAAACATAGTTAACAATATATAGCAACATAAATTTAATTAGTAAATTCGTAACAACAATCGAAAAACTAACCAATAACAATTTCATAACAAATAGTATTTCTAGGGACGGAGAACAATTTCGAGCATTTCAAATTCCAATTCTTTCGGGTAACACAATCCAATTTGGATTAAAATAAATATGAAGATATCAGTCTTATCGCCTCTTAATTGCTTTTGTATTAATTAATTAATTCAACTACTGATGCTTTCTAAGGACGTATTATAATCTGCATGGATCTTGTTCCTTCTGTTACGAGATAAAACTAAACAAATGCCAAGAAAAGTGACTGGCATCATTAGAATCGAGCCGAAACCAATAATCAGTTCTAGTTTAGGTGCTAAGGCAGCTTCATCAAAGATTTTGATAACATATTCTGGTTGATTTTCAATTTTTGCACCCTGAAATCAAAAAGCACACAGTTAAATTAGAATTTCAAAATTAAAATGTTAAGAGAACTTACAGCTTCCATCCAGAACACAGGCAGAATCACATCATCTTCGAACATTCCAAGTTCAGTCATTCCAAAAGACTTTTGCACCTGCACATTGGTCTGCATCCTGTTATATCCTTGCATGGTAAAGCCCATATAAGGATTAAAATCAATAACAGACCGATGCAATTCTTCCTTAGGCGGCGAAATCCCACTAACTGCTTCTCTCAAAGCAGGATCTGCGCCTAAAAAGTGTGGCAAGGAAGCAAAAATTGGTGTGCCGAAAGCACACTGGGTAAGGTTTGCCAATCCATGCGGAGCACATCCATCCTCAGTGCAGTATCCTTGATTATCAGGATTATTTATTGCAGGATGTCCAAAAACATTCTCAGGTACTGTATATCTGTAGACTGGATATGCCCCATTCATGATGGTTGTCTCTTCTTGAAATTCCAATGGGACTTTCCTGCACATTTCCTTGACGAACACATCGACTTTACTCTTGCTTCTGATATCATCTGGAGAGAAAAGAAACCCATCTACTCCATGGACATTATCGCACTCCTCATTGTAATGATGTCCCATGAATTCCTTCCCGTTGATGGTTTTGATCATGCCAACTTTGTTAATGTCGTCTTTCCCCGTGTAGACTTCGATGACTTCAGAATTGATTCCTTTGCGATTGGCTAAAACTCCGAATTTCTCGAAGGGATATGGTCTGGATAATGCCATCATACTTCTGGCCAAAGAAAAGAGATCGTCGTCGTACCCAAAGAAAAATCTGTCCGCAGAGACTTGAAGGAATGGCTCGGCATTCAATTGTTTAAATATTGTGGACATCCCTAGACGTGTGAGGAAATAGGAACGACGAAACATTGCCGCTCCCGAAAGCATTGGGATGTTGGGTACAGTAACTTTCGCGGTTTGCATGTGTCCTTTGGACTCGTCGATTTTGAATTTGTATTCGCGTTTTTCTTGGTAACTTACTGTGGAGCCATCGTCACTGAATTTCACGTTGACTCTTGTTAGACGATCTCTGGATAAAGAAAACAAAGATAAGTTTTCTGTTGGAATATTGTTTGTTGTAAAGATGGAACTTACTCATATGTAAAAGGACCAATTTCTTGGACTTTGAGTTTCTTTTCTTGGCGAGTGGCCACTTCATAGACGTTGGTGTAATTGTAAATGTACATCTTTAGATAACTAGGAGATGGATTGGTGAAAACGTCGAAATTTGCTGAGGAGTTGCTAATTACTAAGTTCTATAATCAAAAAATGCAAACATTAGGAAATTGTTTGGAAATGCAATCAAAAAATAATCTCGACTTACTTGGAGAATTAAATCTCTAAACATTGAAGTACAAAAGAAGATATAAGCGATAGATGAGCTACAGGCGAAGAGGATAATTAAAGCGATTAGCACTGCAAAGAAAAGAAAAATAAAATGATAAGTAAACTAGAAGAGCAGCAAGATTAATTACGACAGGAGATTAGAAGATATGCAGATGATTAAGGAAGAAAAGCCGAAGGAGATTTGAACTCGTTATCAAATCAGTTTAACTTATTGACCTAGAATATTGGCAGAATGTAATTTTTCATGTCGCGACGCATTTGTTTTTTACTCAACAATATGTAATCAGAAATCACACCGATTAGAAGTGATGCAGAATTGAACTCGTTTGCTCTACTATCAATAATTGTTTATTTATTGATAGCAATTAACATTTCGTAACTTTCATTCATATAGTGATGTGATAAGACGTCATTGAAATCAGACCACTTTCTAATGAGCAATAAAAAAAAATCAAACGCGATGAAGAATAAGGAAGGACAAAATGTTATCAGTTCTAGACACGAGACAACTGTAGATCTATTCATTCTTAGAACGTTTCCGATTTTACGACTTTGGGAATGTTATCAATCGTACGCCGAATTACCCGGAAGGATAAATAATTTTAAGATTGAAAAAATCTCTTACCAGATATTTGTCTGATGTTACAATTGTACCCACACAAAGTAGCTTTCTGTGGCCCTATCTCAGCATTCTGCAGTTTATTCAGCATGTCCTTAGTCACAGCAGGTGTCCTTGCTAGAAGGTCCCGATTTGCCGCTAAATGTCCACCGCCCCCGTTTGGAATCATTCTTGGCATCGTCGTGCGTATCCTGCCGCTTTCCATGTCGGATTGTGACCGGAGAAAATTCATTTCGAACTGTTTTTCTCGTTTGCCAAATTAGTAGTTTAATTAACTGATATCAAAATTTATTAAGAGTGTTGCCCGAATTTTGGTAGTGCACACTTGGAATGTCTCAAATCGAATGATCATTTGATGGTCGAATTCGAATTTATTAAGGCCGGAGTCATCACATCAAGTAAACAAACAGCATCTCGGGAAAGGATGAGATAAGGGCCAGACACGACAAGTCGTTATCAAATCGTGCGAGAGCGAAGCGAACGTAAAAGCATTGCAATCTTATTGCGTGCGACGATGATGTCGTCCTGCTTTTTTCTTAAGTTTTAATAGTTTCAAAGTAGCCGCAATAGAATGATACCGACAAATGGATTTAACGTCATTGTTAGTTGTTTTTAAGAGCTTTATCAATTGTTTGTAATAACTTGTAAAAACTATCACGTGCGTAGGAAAAACAAAAGAGAGTTGGAAACCCTCAAGTTATTGTTGTTATGTTAACTTTTTCCAGGTCAATAAACAAATCTACAGGAGACTTTTATTATGTCTCGCTATTCGAAATTTGGGTTTTTTTAAAGCGCAAAAAATCGGTCGAGACATCCTGTCGCATGAAAAGCAGATGATAACTCTTGGTGATTTTGATATCAAGGCGAAAAGTTAATAATAATATAAACAAACGACGAGATTGGCAAGAATCATACGATTTTTGTTTGGTACGCGAATTTAATTATGTACTATTATAATATAACATAATTATCATTACGAGATATTTCAACGATAACTGCAAATTTCGATAGTCATAATAATAACATTCAAATAAAATAAATTAAAGAAAGAAATGTAACGAAAACATTAAAGTATGCTTTCTAAAGTAGAGGACAGAGATACAAATAAACATGCGCTATTAGATTTTGCAATAGAATCAAAATTAATAATAGAATAAAATAAAACAATCGAACGTCGTTTGGTTGAGATAAATCCGAGAGTTTAATTGGGAAAATAGTAATTATTAAAGTTGCGAGTTTAATTTTTCAAAACAAATGAATGAAGTCAAATTCGTACAAAACAAATGATAGTTTTACGTGCTTTCATTACTGAACATGCGTCAATCTAATAAATAAAATCTGACAGACAAAAACGAAATCGAGTTCTGATAAATATCTTAAAGCAATTTGTAACTGTCCACAAGCCTACGTTTAATTCCATGCCCGACAATAATTAATTATCATAATATTATTATGATGCTCTGTTGTGTCTACTCGTAGTAGTTCCATTCTAATTTTCAAATTTCCAATTGGCAAATTGAAAACAAAATGTAATCAAAATCATTACATAATAACCCAATTATTCGTTGGATATTTCGGCCAACAGACATAAAACTTGTCGCGATAAACAAATCAGAGATGCATTGAAAAATGAATTATCACGCCGGCAACACTTGACAAACATTTGGGATTTAATTATTAATAATTAACTGCTAAAAGCAGATGGAAAAAAGAGCAGATAAATGATGTAACTGTCTCCGATGTAAAATTAAAATTAGCTGCTTAATTAGCTTAATCTCAAATTGCTTAATTAATTTAATTATTGAATAATATAATCTCAAATTTAGTTGCAGAATTATCAACGACTGAAATCCACTTAAACAAAAAATTGTTTATTAACATTTCTATTCATTTTCAACTTAGGAACTAAAAATCTCATTATCCATTTGCTGTAGTTTAATTGCTATCAGTGTTTTCCCGAAGGCGATTACAAATTTAATCTGCGGTTGAATACATAGTTTATTATTTAAAATCACAGAACTGTTAATTAAAAGTCAATATACTGTAAATAAAATTAGCCACTTGTACATTAAGAATGTGATGTTTCTTCAGCGTGGTTGTCTACAAATCAGTCTTAAAAACATTTTACATAAACTAATATCAAATTGAAAATAAGTACGCGACGCATTTCCTTTCGTCGTTTGTTTTTAAATGACTCTTCTTCTATCAAAATATAAATTAAACAATATAATAAATACATACTTAAACACAGATTAAATATTCTGCATTAGTTTTCAATGATTTTAATTATGGATCGAAACGCAATAATTCCATTACATTAATATCTCAATATTGACTTTCTTCGAGTAATTTGAATTGAGCAAAATCAATATATATATATACACATATATATATACAGATGTATATTTACAATTTACAAACAATTATTATATACCAAAAGTAATATTTGCTAGGCTAATGACGTTCTTGTGTCTATCGATTTTGCGTTTCTTTTCATCCACTTCATTTCGTTCGGATTTCTGTGGCATCGTTTCCTATCCACTTACTATAACTAAGTATTCTTATAAATTACGATTATTAAGTATATAAATTAGTTATTAATTCGATAAGAGCTAAGATCACACAAAATAATTAACTTTTAACATTAGTATAATAGTTCTAATTTTACATATTTCACTTTTCTGCTTTTGTCTAAAACGTATCGTGGCAAATGACTGTTTTTCAATTCTCCCTGGTTTCGCAGCAAACTCAAAATTCTAGTGCAATGCCAGACAAATAAATAAGTAGTAGTCGCGCTCGACTTCTATGCAGTATATACATGTTCATATTAAAGCTAATTATGAAAGTCTGCTGTTCTAGGATTCAGTCAAGGTGCCGGGATTAATGTCACGACAACATATTTTGCATCGTCTCGTCCATTTCGAGATTATTCTGTTGCAAATTAAGAATGGAATCGATCGCCGATTGCACTTGTTCATCGATAGAATCGTTCTCCTCGTTATTGCTACGAGTGGAGGTCGAGGAGCAGCTAGACGACAACGTGGACATACTACAATTGTAACTGTTCACATTCATCTGCTGTTGATAGTTTTGCTGCTGCTGCTGAACTCCTATCTGATTCTGCATCGTATGCGTTACGTGGTGTACAATATGCTGCGAATTATGCGTCGTATATTGTTGCATGTTAAATCTTTGTTGTTGAATGGAATAGCTGCCGCTGGTAGAAGTGACTGTAGCATTGTGATGCTGGTTAGAGGAGTGAACAGGCATTCTTTGATTATGCTGCTGATGTTGCTGTAATAAATTTTGTTGGGAAGAGACTTCAGATCCGTCTCCATTGAGATTCAAAGAAGATGACTTCAGAATGAAGCGTGTCGCTTCTGCCGATTGCAAACCGTTTTCGTTAGTCACGTTGAAAGACGTCGATTTGAGACTTAACGTTTTCTCGATTCGTAGCTTTTTAGTTTCGGGT
>JASKGN010012209.1:0-18218 GCA_030556245.1 Falagria sp. GC000072 | reverse complement strand
GCCGAAGAAGAAAGCATCAAATCCGGTAAAATGACAAAAGCACAAGAAACAAGCTTGTTCGGTAAAGTAATAGCTCAAATTGAAAGTCACAAAATCAAAGAAGCCAAGCGTAAAGAGAACGAAGAAAACCTCAATAGTATGATGACCCAACCAATAAGCGACGACGAGTTTGATCCTGAAGTCGATGCAAAGAAACAACCAACCGAGATTCCACCAGGTGCCATGGTTGTCCAGAAACATACCCGTTTCGAACCAATTCGCTTCAATCCCCAATGGAGAGGCATGAAACGTGGAGGATTTCCCCTAAATCGTGGAGGCTTGCGAGGACGTGCAGATCCATGGATGCGACCCATACATCAAGGACCATTATGGAATCCCCCAATGATCGGTGCTCCTCCAGTTTACGACGAAATTACTGATATTACAATCGATCCAAACGCCATGGATGTGGTGAATAATTCACCACCTCAATCCGCTATGGATGACGTCTGTATGAGCCATGAAAATATTAAGTCGATAAACATTGATGGTGAACCGCGTGATATTTTATTCTATGGTGAAACTGCTATTGCCTTTATGAGTCCTGATGATCCTAGAGAAATTTCCTTCCAAGCAGGTCAGAGACGCGTCAGCTTCGATGACATGCATTCCTATGTCCTTACTTTCAATGACCCTTATCGGGATGTGTTAATTGCCGGGCATTGTCATAGGGTACGTTTAGGTGCACCAACGAGAGAGATTTACATTGATGGCAAGCCGTACGAGTGTATTTTTGGCGGGCCTCCGATTGCCATTGAGCTTGATCGTAAGCTAGTAATGGTACATATCGATGGTCCTGCTCCTCAGGTGAAAATCGGCACGGTTAAACGTAACGATCTTGTTGCTGGTAAGGTAAATCTTATCATCGATGCGAAAACAATCGTGCCGATTTATTTAGATGCTCGTACGCAAATGTTTGAGGTGAATGGGACTCTTAACACTTTGCGTTTTAAAGACGCGCTTAAAACTGTTCTTATCAATGATCAGCCGTATAATCTAGAGTTTGGCGGGTTGCCCAAAGGTGTCATGGTAAACGGACGCAAGCACTTTATTCGCTTTTCAGTCTTACCTAAAGGCATTCGTGCTGGGTATGTTAATATTAGGGATATGGAAGGTGAAAAGGCTTTACCTTTAAGTGACAATGAAAATAGCCAGGATGGTATGGACTTGAATATTGTCAATAATTCACGTCCACAACCGATTGTTCAAAGGCCCAGGAAGAGCAGATTCAGTGATTCTTCTCCTGATCATAGTCAACAGAATCCAATTTTGAATTTACTTCAACAACCATCTTTTGGTAAGTTGATTTCTTTTAAATTTGAACTAGTTTTAATTGGTAACATTTTTTATTTTGTTATAGGAAACTTAGATTCTTTATTATCAATTGCTTCATCAGTGTTGCCTACAATAGCTCCTAGGAACACAAGCAGCTATCAAATTGAACAGCCGTCTCCAGCTATGTGTCCTCCAATGATAGAACCAACACCACAAGTACCTCCGATAACTTCGACTCCTCAGTTGCCTCCAATTAATACTACAGTACCACCGCCTCATTCTGTACAGCCTCCTCCTGCCATTAATAATTCTGTATTAAACATTAATGATCTATTCCAAAAACTAGTCGCTACCGGTATTGTTACAACTTTGCAAAATCCTCCTTCATCTAGCGTTCCAGCACAAACGGAAATTACGCCAGTGGCTAGTCCAAAAATGCCACAACATGAAATTGAAAATGTGCCCAAACATAATAAACCTGAAGTACAAATTAAACCTGTTAGTTTTGATGACACTAATTCCCTCAAAGTGTAAGTAATACTGGTACAAGTAAAGTGTATCTTTTGTTTATAATATTTGTAGATAAACGAAACGTTTATATTTGTTTATCTTGCAATTATTTTGTTGGAGAAATATGATGACCTGTTTTATTATTTTAGTCGACAACCCGTGCTTATTCAAGAGTTGTATACTGGTATGCAATGTAGCAGTTGCGGCATGCGATTTGCCCAAGAGAGTTCAAGTCTGTACAGTCAACATTTAGATTGGCATTTTCGCCAAAACAGGAAGGGTAAAAAGAATATTCGGAAAGCCTCAAGTAGAAAATGGTATTATTCCATTGCTGATTGGAGTAATTACGAAGAGATTGAAAATTTGGAGGAGAGAGGTAATTAAATTGATTTTTGATTGAAAGATTTTAATATTCTAATCAACATTTTTATATTTTAGAAAAGTGTTACTTTGAAAATCAACAAAAGGAACAAACTGAAGGACAGAATGAAGAAAACGAGGGCGAAATTGAAATTCCTAGTGTTCCAACTGATTCGAATGTTCCAGATCCTCGATGTGAAGTTTGCCAAGAGAAATTTGAGCAGTTTTATAATGAAGAAAAAGAAGAATGGCATTTGCGAATGGCAATGCGCATAGAAGATAAAACATATCACCCGTTATGTTATGAGGATTATCAGGTAAGTTTTTATTTTTGCAATTTTGCTTATTTCTAAACATTTTTGGGATGTTTTACAGGCATCACTTCTTAACGTTACTCTTGACGAGTCTTTTGAAAAGTCAGGAATAACTAGTGATATCGAGATGAAACCCGAAATCAAAACTATTCCTGGTCTTGATGTAGAACCAGATGAACCTCCAGTTGTTATCGATTTCGATTCCTCCGGAAGTAAATCCAATAGTCCTAAACCCGAACTTCAGGAAACTGACAAAGCAATCATGGAGACAAAGACTGAAACCCAAACAGATAATTCTAATACTGAAGACAAGGATGAACCAATGGATGCAGATGATGATGATGTCATCATTAATGAAGTGGAGCCTGTGAAAATTGTACTTGATGATTACGAGTATGACGAAAATGGATTGATAGCTGGGGTGGTTGTGAAACAAGAACCAGTGGATGATGGTTTCACGGACATTGAGAATTTCCGATTGGGCACCCCGGAAGTACCTGAGGATCTCAACACGAGTCAAGGTAAGTGCCATTAACTATTTTTTTCTGTAGCTATTATTATTATCATTATCATGGATGTTTTGCAAATTTCTTTAGCTGATTTTTATTGAATCCTGTGTATTTCTTATTCCTCCGACGTTTAGATGAAGCGTTCGTGGATATCGGTGTTATATCAGAACCAGAAGTTCCTACTGTAGGTACACCAACCATGGATGAAACCGCGAAGGATGGAACGACAGAGGAAGCCAACCAACCTTTAGCAACCCCAGAAATCGACGAGAATAGTATGCCGGCAGCATTAAGCAACATCGAACCATTGCTTACAGTTCCTACAATTGACGGTAATTTAGATTGCAATGCAGGCGTTGTACCCCTGCCTACCGGTGGCATGAGCGGTAAAATTAAAATTAATATCTCGAAACCATTGCCTGTAATTGCCCCAAAGGAAAATAAAGATAATACTTCAGACGTTGATAATAATATAGAACCTGTTGATCCTAACCAACCTTTACCACCAGGTGAAGAGCCGGTACATTTGCATCTTAAGCCGGCTCTTCAAGGTATTGACTTGAAGCAACTACCTCCTGTCAATAAAGGTTCGGAGCTCACTGGCCTTTGTTCTATAATGTGATTTGTCCTCCTTGCAAAATAATTGACAGAAGATACATTTTATTAAATAGTTTTATATCATCGAGGACTTTTACACATGATTAAATTATGAGGATCGGTTGATAATTGCTAATGCTTTGTAATATTACAAACACTTGTGTATATATCTCATTAAAAATATTGACTACATATTTAATAGTTTTGTATATAATTATTGATTGCTATAGACTTAATGGGTTAGTTAACTTCGATTGATAAGCGAATGTGCTGAGAGAAGTCTTCGTTTAATAAACGAATCAATGATTTTATTTTGAGTTCTTTTATATTAATTTAGTTTCATGTATTTGTTGAAGGATGGCAGAATTTGAAATAAAAGAATCTATTTAATTGCGAAATATATTAGTTTGTACTATATGTATATTTATAATCATGTACTTGCAAAATTTTGAATTATGTTAGTTTCATTTTTAGAAAGGCTGTTTCAATAAATATATTAACCCAATATTAATCGATGTTAATGAGTAATGATTGATTATTATATAGTAATTAAGTGTATGATACATTTAGATTTAAGTTAATAAATGGTATTCAAAATCTATTAAATCTATTTTCATTGTCACCTACAAATTAAAATTTCAGGCAGTAAAAACAAAGAAGGAAATGTATGCAATTTCCAGAGAAACAAAGACATTTTTTCATAAATACTAATTTATTCACAAACATAAACAACAAAAAATCAATCCAAATTTACAATGAACAATTATGTGGCCATCTAGGAAATGGTATCGTATCTTTAATATTAGGAATCCCTAATAACAATTGTAAATACCGTTCAAAACCTAAACCAAATCCTGCTGTAGGAACCCCACCGAATTTCCTTAGATCTAAATACCATTCCATTTTATTATTTGGAATTTTCTGTTTTAACACCTCAAATCTGTTTTCCCTTAAACTACCCCCAACAATTTCACCCACATTAGGAACAAGTAAATCCAAAGCTGCAACTTTTCCTTTATCTGTTTCTAATTCTTTCATATAAAAAGGTTTCTGACTTTGAGGCCAATTTATAACAAACGTAGGAACATTACCACAATATTTAACTAAGAATATTTCATCTTCTTTACTAAATCCTTTATTACTATCAGCACAACGATTGTTTTGTGCAAGAATCTCAACGGCATCGTCATAAGAAATAACCGGAAATCTTTTATCTATCCATGAAAGATCTATATCTTTAACTTGAGCTTGTTGCAAATCATCTTGACGAGCATTGCATACATCCTTGGTAACAGTTTGCAAAAGATTTTCTACCATTGCCATTAAGTCTTCTAAATTATCAATAAAAGCAGCTTCAAGTTCAAGCATATAAAACTCAGATAAATGAAGTCTTGATCTAGAATTTTCAGCTCGAAAGGTTGGTCCAAATGTATAGACTTTACTCAACCCATGTGCCATGGCTTCGAGATGTAATTGTCCTGATACTGTAAGGTAAACCTTTGTATTAAAATATGCTTCATTTATTGCTATTCCTTGTCTTGTCATTTGTTGCAATAACATATCACATTCAGGTTGAATACTAAAAACTTCTCCGGCTCCTTCACAATCATTTGAGGTCAAAATTGGTGTATGAATGTTAATGTATCCTTCATCATGTAAATATTTATGCATTACTTGGGTAGTTGTATCTCTTATTCTTAATAAAGAAGCAAATTTGTTTGTCCTTGATCGTAAATGTAAAAACTTTCTGATGTATTCAGGATCATAACTTTTCCTCGGTGCAAATGGATAGCCTTCTTCCAAATCACATTTACCAAAGATATCAATTTCATTAGCATTTAATTCTAATTGTCCTTTGGGTGATTTACTCAAATTCCCCTGGACTGTTACTGAACTTCCTGGAGAAAGTGATTCAACTTGCAGCGATTTGTCTAAAATTACTTGCAATTTTGTATTAGTTGATCCATCGGAAAGATCAAGAAATGTTAAATCTTTCATTTTTCTTAGGGATTTAACCCATCCCTAAAATTATAAAGAATTGCTTAATTTACGATTAATATTTTTGAGAGGAAATTGTAAATCTTACTTTGACTTTAACTGTACCTTCTCGGGTAGACTCAGAAAATATTTGTTTTATTGAAGGAATAATGTTAGAACTGTATGTACGTTTCAAAATACGATACATTTTAATTAAGATTTCTTTTGTAACAAATTTTAATAAGAAAATTTGGGAAAATCATGAGAAAATTGACAACAATTTAACTTATATTATTTGTATTTACATAGGTTAGCTCAGATTAATTGATTTTCAAATTTAAAATTAAAGTATATAAATTTTTATTTTTAAAAATAAATGTTATAAAAAACATTCTTTTATAAATGTTTTATTGATTTAAACTCTACCTAATCTAAACAATCCTTTTTTGTATTGATTGTAATCTAATATCATAAAACATTCTCCCCATATGATGACATTCTATGCCTTTATTGCCCTGTATGTATTTAAAGTATTTAATATTCTACTCTAAATGAGAAAAAATCAACCCCTCGAACTATATTAACACTAACATTATGCATGAGGAACATGTCATGCCCTTCGCCCTTATTTATGTTGTATTTAAATATAGTTGGTCCATCCCTTGATGTTCTTGACTTTCCATCATTTTTTAGTTTTAAGTACATCCTGAAACTATAAAATTACAATAAATAAAACAATAAAACGATATGCATTGATAATGAAAATTTATTGCGAATAATATTTATTTTATATAAACAATTTCTTTATTCCAATATTAAATTTTATATACAATAAAAGTAAATATTTACTAATTTCTTAAACAATATATATGTATGTATAATTAAGTTAATTAAGTTTTGCTTAGTTTATTCCAAGAAATTTGCAATTGTAAATCTTTTAATTGTTTTGATTCTAGTGGAAAGATTTAGAATATTACCAAATAAAAAAACATAGTTGTTTACAACTTCGAACGCATTCCTTATCGCTTTTGTTTTTTCGCATCTTTTGTTCGTTGGCAATTGTTTTCAGGTACGCGCGACGAAGAAGCGCAGTGCATTTCTGCAAACGCGAGTGCGTGTATTGCGAAATAACCTATAGTCTAAAAATTTGTTCTTGTTGCAAATATTGCAATAATTATTATTTATAAACTAGTACTTTGTCAATTGTTGGAAACGGGAAGTGATTTAATGAAATGTATGTGAATTGTGTAATTTCGAGAGCGCGTTGATGAATCCGATATAGATTTAGATACAATAACAATGTTTTATAGTGCGTGATATAATTCTCGAAGTGCTAGTGATTTATGTATTAAGATAACAATGAAGATGACACCAATTTTGGTCTACAATCAATTGGGAGGAAAACATTCTTGGGTCCTGCTGGAGGCAGAAGTTAAAAAAGGTAGGACACAATATTTGTTATGGCTGTGAATTTCATTTTTGTAATGGCGTCTCAAAAAATAACTTTGGCAATCAGGCAAATTTTACTAAATCCTATCTAAATATTCCTTTTTCCCATTCCAAACTGTAAATAGGGAAATGAAACTATATTTAGGACATACGTTTGATGTTCAATTTTTCATTTAGACTTTCTAAACAAATAAACAACAAATATCTTTATATATAATATCCCAATAATATATTTAATTGGCTTCAAACAACAATCATCAGACAATATCTATCAAAATAGTAAATATGTGCAATACAAGTTTCGTTTTGCGTTTGCAAATTTATACAAATTTATGTCTATATAATGCTGAGCAACATGAATGTAAATGGTCTTATTCTAATTGCGATTTGACAACTATCTCAATAAAACATTTCACACAATGTCAATATACTAAATTTAATTTTAACTACTTTAGTTTCAAATCCATTCAAAAATCATTATTTATTTTAGTTTTAAACAGGATTTTAATGGTTTCAATACATTTGCAATTTGTGTATTTACAATAGTTGCGATCAAACATTACAAGTTTTCTTTACTAAATACTAAATGAGGTAGCTGCGAACTAATATAAGATATTTATGAATATTATAGTTTTATATTTTAAAATAATTCTTAGATAATAATTTGATTTTGGGCTAAGTCAACTTAATACGTTATAAATTACAAATATAATATTCAAATATCCAAGTATATTGAGAGATCCAAGTTTTAGTCTTAAAATTAAATATTTATTCAATAATCTTGAGCGATTCACAATAATTGCATTTTTGCAGGAATTAGAAATTTAGATATTACTTCTTCTTGTTGACTTGGAATGTTTACATTTTTACTTCTACTTATTACAAATGATATAATTACTTTTTACTAATTTTGATAAAGGCACGTTGTGTGAATAACATTTGTATCTGTTTTTATAGTTTGGTTACATTAATTAAATTTTGTACAAAATTAACAGAGAAAAAAAATCGGTACATAATAAAAAATGTATCAGATAAATCGTGCATTTAATTATGTACCTAGAATTCCAGTGATTCACATCGATCAACATAAAATATTAGCACCAGTTAAAATAATCTCTTCCAGAAACTGCAATTGCATGCAGACATCGAATGAAATTGCATCGATTATGAATTCACAATAAGAAAATCGGCACATTCATTTTGATTACTGGTGATTAGAACGAACAAGTACCTAGCTATCTAACAAACGCTTACATCAGTAAATACATTTGAATATTTGATGGTTTAACTAGCCCTTGTCTTTTCAAATCCTAACTAATTATAAATATGATGATATTGCATAATTACTGACTGCATACAGAATTTTCTTTAGTCTATCATTACATTTGCAATTTTTAATGCGTTTTTGATTCTTGGAATTCAACAAGTTGCTTTGATTTAAAAAATTAATTTTTAAATTTGGAGAAATAAACAACTCAGCCATTTTACATTCTTTAAGTGATTTTATTAATTCGTGTTCTCATCAATATTTAATTCGTATTTCATTTAGTCAAGTCAGTCTAATAAGAAATCACAGCTATGGGGGACAAAACAAAATTAACATATTACACTTATATGAATTACATAAAGTAATAAGAAGTACAACATAAAACTATTTCTCTTAATTAGTTAATTATAATATAATATGTAGATATTGTTACGTACTTGATAAAAAAAAGATTAAGAAAGTAAGAAATTATAAAATTGAATTGATTAATTATTATTTACTTCTAAATTCTCATAATTCGTTTTGATTTTGATTCTTGATAAGGTACTTGATATTTATTTTGTTTAAAATTCCACGCGCTTGCAAATATTTATTACTTAATGATGTGCATTGTTTACTCTTTTAAGTGCAAGCGACACAAAAAGACACTCATTATGTGAAAGTCACAAATTTTTAACTAAATTTCAATAATTTGTGTCGTCAATTTTACTAATTATAACAATTTACATATTTTTAATCATTTACAATATTTTCGTTTTTCTTTTGTTTCCTTTTTGTATGAATTGCGCTTAATTTTTATATAAATCTTAAAAGAGGATTCATATAAGAAAACTTTGGAGAGTAAATTAAACATAACATAATCCCAATACCAAAAATGTAAAAATAAAAAGAAATAAAAAGTTGAAATAAAAAGACAAAATAGTACAACTAAAATATAATATTTTTTTATGTAATAAACGTATAGAAATGTTTTAAAAAATAAGATAAAATAAGATAATCACATCGATTACAAATTACAATAGATACAAAACTTATCGTTTTAACTTGGAACAGAAAATCAAAGTTTTTTATTCGTTTTGAAAATAAACTATCTATGTTTTTAAGGATCTAAGATCCGCATCTCTTTTGTTCTAATTTACATCTTTCTTCAAAGATGACCAATTTCTTTTTGCAATGAACATCATTAAAGATTCTTGTGAGCAAGAAAACATTGCAACTACGTTTTCAACATTATGAGCAACAATAAACCTATTTATTCACATGATTGGTGATTGATCCTTGGATAAATATATTTATCCTTAACAATATTTATTGCAAAACTTAAGAAATTATTATTAACACCGGTATCATTTTCTATAAAACGTTTAATAATGAATTGTTGTTGACCCGCTCTCTCAGTACAATTGATAATAATGCAATAATCGTACATACTTTACTTTAATAATAATATTTACGATAATATGCAAATAAAAATTATAATAGTAATATAGACAATAATAATAAAAACAAAACTACTACGTTTCTTTCATTTTTCTATCGTTCAGTCTCATTTTACAAATAAACGTGTTTATTTAATTTAATTAATCATCTTCTTCTAATTAATCAGTCTTAACAGTTACATATTCCATATTACGTTCGAGGAACTTGTAGTAAACATGGTCCCGTGCTTTTGGTTCGATTTTGTGATTTCCTCAAGTTTTGATTTTTTCAAAAATTGCAATTAACTCATCAACATTATGGCTCGTGTCATTTGTTTTTGTTTCATATTCTAGATTAAAATATTCTTAGACGCGAAAACAGGCACACTTTAGGTTTGTAGAAGTCGTCATATGACGACATGTCAATTATCTATATAATTACAACATAAATTTTTAAATGTATAGTAAATTTAAGGGTCGAATTTGTATGGAATTCAAATTCATGAAATTCGCCCGATCCGATTTTGTGAAATATAATAATATTTAGCTTAAGTGCTAATAATAATAATCTTAATAGTCTACAATCTAAAATCCACGCGTGAATCTGCGCGTGAATGATGAGTACGGGGTGGGCGTGAAACCACAGATAAGAAATACATATTGCACTGATGTCAGTCTGGCATTATGCATATACCAAATAATTCAAATACAATAGAATAATAATAATAAGAAGTAAAACTTTGTTTTGCTATAATAATAATAATAATTAATAATATTTGAAAACTTAACACTGGTTTTTAAAACTTCAGTCAGCAGCAGTTCATGATTATTTTAATCCTGCATAGAAATCAAATGTACACAAAAGTTTTGGGGAGTTTTGTTTTACTCAGCGTTATCGACGCTTACCTCCCGACGCATTTCCTCCATCAAAGTCTCCTTCAGCATTTCTTCTTTCTTAATGATTGAGGACATGTTGATAGGTGACATGATAACTTGTTTTCGACCAACAGAAAGATCTTCAACTTGATCATTCTCGTCATGATCATGTTCGTGTTCATGATCTTCATGATCATCATGTTCTTCGCGATCGCTACTTCCACTCCCATTAGTTTCGCTATGATTAGGATCACTTCCCACGACAGGAGAAGGTGGTAAACTGTTCATACGATGCATGTACTTCAGATGATTAGGAGGAGGACTTGTTGTTCTCGCTGAGGAATTGTTATTAGGACTTGTGTTACGTCGACTAATAGCAGCATGTGCTGCAATCATTGCTGCTAAAGCTTCCTTATCAGGTTTCGAATCCAACACGTGCTCTAATATGCTACTCGCTTCGAGTAAAGATGAATTGTTGTTGATGCTATGTTCATCTGCGGAATCCATTCCGAAGGGGGAACTTGTCCCACTGATTCCATAAGGGAATCCTAAAGATACACCATTCGCACCTCGTTTGAAAGGTCGACTCGTTGTTATTCCTAACTTTTTGACTTTGTCATAAAGGGTTCGTGAAGGTACGCCGTATTTTCTTGCTGCTTGTAATGCAGACATCCCATTGCGTACGGCATCGATTGCGGACATGATGTCATTACGCGTGTATTGTTTGTACCTCTTCCATTCAGGTTTCACATTGCTTGGAACGTAGGTGGCTATACCAGACATACCACTTGCGTAGGATGTGTTCATGCCCAGTTTCGATTTGTCTTCGTAGTCGATTGATAAGTCTGTGAATGGGGACTGAGCACCTTCAGATGGTTCATTTTTTATATGCTACAAGAAAATTAACAAAAAACAAATTAACAAATTACAAAGGATATTTGAAAAGAAAAATTTTACCTTTGCTGGAGCTTCTTCAATCCCATTAGAATTTACAGTACTAGGATTACTCTCCTCTGGATGGCACACGAGACTAACAGGTTGAGATGAATCAGCTTGGCCTAAGACAGTTCTTAAAATCGGAGTGTCTCTGCTCATAAGAAGACTGGATAACTTCTTGCGTTTGAGGGGATTCATGTCAGTACTACCAGCTTGATAACAATTACTTAGCATGGCAGCCGCAGCAGTGGCAGCAGCGGTAGAAGTGTTACTTCCAGAATGAGGTTCACTTGGGGATCCAATTGGATGCATAGGTAAACCTCCAACAGGCCAAATTGGAACATTCATACGGGGGGAACTTTGCGTTTCCACTGCAGGTGGTGGCTTTTTGTACATACTTCCGTAAGGACTACTCTTATATCCAACAAAACCATTCGTCGAATGTGGTGGTGACTCATTACTACTACTATGTACCGCGGACTGGTTGTGACTGTTGTTATTGTTGGAAACACTCGAGGTGCTCACACCTGTGGGAGAAGGATGTTCCGACGAGTCTGTACGCGCTGCTTCACTGCTAGAAGACTCGCTCCCTCGTTTTTCTTCTACTAATCCTTTGACCTTTAAAGCTTCGGCCACCCTGAGCAAATCAGCCAATTGATTCTGACCCACATTGACTTCTCCTCGATACATATACTCCAAAATGGCTTTGATATCCGAATAACGAACATCTTTTAATACGACCACAGGATGCTTGCAGGGGAGATCAGTGAAGAGATTTTGGAAATATGGCGAGCAAGCAGCTAGGACCATTCGATGGCATTTGATTGGACCTCCACCGTCAGATACCAATGTCACATCGGTGAATGCTTCGTTTTGCAACAATTCATCGAACACAGTGAGCAAATTGGACCGGTGGTTGTTCCATCGCAAGCAATAATGTTGCGCGTGGCTATACATTTTGTTGCTGGCGGTGTGTCAAAGTTCTATCTCTAAACAAAGTCACTGTGCAGCACTGCAAACACAACAGAAACAAAAATCAAATTCGCGCACAACAACAAATAACAAATATGCAAAGTCTTAATATTATCTTTATGTATGTAAGTTTAATTGTTTGTTTATAGTTTATATCGAATCAACAATTCAAAGTTCCGTTTGGTAGGTTAATTGTTAATAATAAACAAGGACGCGCACGAAACATTCTGATAAGTTTTCAAATTAATTCATATTTTAAAATTCAATTTGTTTTGCGTCACAATTGATTAGTTAAAAAAGTTTTCAAACTTTGTATTATCAATCCCGGAAAATGCGAACCGATTGCGAGTGTGCACCACACCTCGACTAGACGATAGCAAGACGACTACTAAACTACTAACAAAAATGCGCACTTTCAAGGGCCGATAGATATCCGCTGCGCTCAACCCCGTGTCCCGTAGCAGAAACAACCCCACTCCGATTGGCCAATTTTTCCCTCTTAACTGAATCCCCCCGCGTCTAAAAAGCTGTTGCTAGTTCTCAGCCCTTCTTCTTTCTATTTCTATCATAGATAGATATATTTATGTGTGTTTGTGATTGTCATTTGTTGTTCATTAAATTGATGCGCAGAAAACATTTGTGTGCAGCGAAAAATTCAAATTTTTCAAAATTAGTGATAGGAAAGAGGGTTGAAAGCTGCACATACAAAAAAAGCCCCCACGCTAATTATCTAGTGGTTTCCGATACAAACATTCTTTAACGCGTGACAATCGATATACGCGAACAAACGGGAAACGAAAACAAATTAGAATTTCCACAAATTATTATCAAAATTCCAAAATTTCGTTAATTAGCTGCCCAATCGAAAATGACATTAGCATAAATCGCACCTTGCGCATCATTAGTTATTATCAAAGTGAAATTCGGACAAAAATCGAAAGAAACCTGTTTATTGTCGCATCGCATTGTTGCGAGCGCTAATCGGTGGCATTGTACCTGGGTGTGTGTATGTGGTGCGAATGCATTTTATAAGTTTTATTGTACGCATAGAATAGAAATAGAAAGAGCGCACCCGAAAATTTCAACAACACACCTGAAATACTATTTCAAGGGGTTGGGGTTGATGGTATATATACTTTTACTAGGCTGGTGTCTATATACTCAGACCGTGAATACATTAGCCATGCTAATAAAAGCCCCTCGTAAGTTTAAAGCTCATTTCCGGAATGACGTTTTTTTGAAATTTGTTAGAATAAAAGTGCATTTGCATACTTTTATTTTTTTGCCAAATTTATTAGAACCCCGCAAAAAAGAAATTTGCATTTTTTGATGCAATTATAATTGGTTTTATTTTTATGCGTTCTCACGGTCGGTAGATTAGAACTAAAAAAACTATTTGCATATTTTTGCACTTACATCAATATTCAGGCAAATTTGGAAGAAAAAAAAACTCAAAACTTTTTGAACAACTCAAACACTAATTTATATGTCCGCACTGCATGAATGAATTTGTTTGCATTAAGTACGAAATCCAAATTGTGAAAACTCAAGTTTTCCTGCAGCCAACTCCTTCACCTCCTCGTATCGAAATTTGTCGTTCGTCGGGCGTCACTACTACAACTACTGCAAGTCGAATCGCGGCGGGTTGAAAATTTGGGCAATGCATGTGAACTGCTATCTAAAATGCGACTGACGGTTCCAAAATGCACGCACCGTAAGCGCACACTTTTTACACACGCACAAACGCACGCGGCGATCGGCGCGCCGCCGAAGTAGATAGATATTTCCTTCGTCTAGCAACTAGTCAAAACTATACGTCTAGTTTTTGGCTATGGCCCTATGTGACTGCAGTCTATGTGGAGGAGACTCAAACTCACTCACACAACCTTGCGAGTTTAGTGCGGGCGCACGCAACTTTTTCCCAAGTCGACGAAATGCACGCACATTCACTCATTCTACACATTCACATTTTAACGAACGCATACAGCGATTTTCGGCAGTCTGGGAGAGTCGGACTTCTTTTAATGTGCACGACGAGGACGATATCATCGTTTTGTTGCTGCGAAGAAGCAGGAACTTTGTTGGCGTTACTAAGAGTTTCAAACTTTGGAAACCAACCCGCACGAATGCCGAAAATGTTTATCGGGCATCAAGCTAACAACCACCCTCTTTGCTAGACTAGACGGCACACATGCAAACTATGATTGCAAGTGGCGAAAGCGCGTACGGGGTGCTTTACTTCTATGCAGAAAGGTATTATTGTACTATCAATTTATTTTGACGTGTAGACTCCTTGTTCCTGCGAGTAGTGGTGGGTTTTTTAGTAGTGGGGATAATGCATAAATTCAATGTCGTCACAATTTATTGCTGTTGATAATATAAATTATTATAAATCAGGGGATTTTTTATGAGAAAGAAAAATCCAATTGGATTGAAGTTTTGCAGAATTTGCAAGTTTGGAATCAAAAAAGGTATAATGCTATTTTATTTGCAAAAGTAGGGGAGGAAGTAAGAGAATTCTAGAAACCGGAAAAGCCACGCGCAGATCCATCCACCTATGAAAAGCCTCTGTAAATGCGCAAACTCCTGCTTGGGAAATTCACGTTTCGCATACGATGCGCATCTCCCGCCAATGTGCGACATCCTGCAACGATCAAATCCCTCTCGAATTCAACCAATGTCCACAAAGCAAGAAAATTCTTGCACATTTCTCCCAAAGTTTTGCAAAAATATCAAAATTTACTATTTCCACAAAGTTTTATTTTATGATCGGTCAATATAACAAAATGATAAACGACGTTCTCGTGCCTACATAATGAGAAAGCTGCAAGACCTTGACTGGCTTTCTTCCAAAACGAAAACTTGCACGAGTGCGCGACGCATCAATAGATTTTCTATCTAGAAGGCAGCAGGCTGCAGCAGGTATTATCCTACATAAGATGCTTGCTTTGTAGGTGAGACCTTGAATAGTGTGAACCCGGTCGAAAAAGTATGAACCCCAAAACAAGAAGATAAAATGATGGCCGCGTTGCGGTTGGAAATGCGTGTGCGTTTTTCGACGCGTTTCAAGAACTAGGTACGCGTTGATTACGACTGAACTACGCCATGCTACATTTGGCTGTTTGCGCGCGTCCTATGTGGTTTCGTGGCCAAGGACAACCACCTAGCTGCATTTTTATAGCGCTTCTTCTATTTTATAATCGCTCTTCAAATATGCCTATATACATGTATTTTTCTTGTCACTAACAAAGCATCTTAGAATTTAATTTTTTGTCAAAATTGCATTGGACATTAATGGTGTTATCACCCTTCGAAAAAAGAAATTACACGTGGCTAGGGTGTAAGTATATAAAACAGCGAAAAAGGCAGCGACCAGCAAGTTTAGTAAATAAACATCGTCCGAAAGTTTCAAAGCACGCATCTCGTAAGTACTCGAGGCAGATTCGCGTGTCTGATATCGAGGGCTGTGGAACCGCGAGAGTCGTTTTTTGTGCGACGTACAAGGGAGAAAACGCGGTGTGCAGAATGCATAGAAATAACCCAAAACTGTGTGGTGTGTTCATGTAGCTAATTCGGTGAAATGCCGGACTCGGCAATAATTCACCACGCATGAAATGGACTTTTTTTTAGCGGGCGAGTCGTAGTATATTTTCATTAGTCACTCCTGCACTCACCCCATGCCTCACGCACATTGTAGCATGCAACCCGTTTGCGTTCGTCCCTTTTGGTTTTAGCATTCATTGCATTTTCGGAAATTATAATATGCTGTGTGAAATTTTATTCGATTTATTAAACTTTTTGAGGGTTTCATTCAACATTTGGAACAGTGTTCAAATTTGTTCCAAAACAAATTAATTAATAATTTTCAAAAATATCTATCTGCAACTTACATACATAGATTCACGTAACATATAATTAGAAACAGAAGTAGTAGTAAACTCGAATTCAATTCCAAAAAGCAAGAACTAGAAGTATAGCCAGTTTGAGTTTACTAATACTTTACTACATACTTGTAGTATGTATATACCTGAAGTTTATACGCATTTTGACATTCGAATGTTTGCATGTCCAAGTATATAGGGTCGCGAGTAGAAGCCAATTCGGCAGGCGATGCCCCGTCAATATTTAACGAGTCCGAAAAATATTCCTTGCGTGCGTCAATAAATAACGACGCAATTGTCCAACTTCACTCATCATTATTTCAATACCAAGGAAATGAAGGAAATCGCTCTACTACTTAGATATTATATTTTCTTGCTTCTCTTGTTATTTTAACATTAACTAGAATTGTTTTAGTTTTTAAGTAGATATTTTGAAAGAGCTTGTTTAGTTTAGCAAATGAAATGGCATTTGCATTAAACAACTTAATTAATTATTGACCGCGTGGTATTATCTGGCATTCATAAAATATTCTATTTGCGTGGATACTTTTTGTATGGGAACAAGAAAAATCCATATATATGTACAACGGGAATCCACTAGTGAATTCTGACATATCTAATAGTAAAACACGAAACTGTGACTTCGCTTTGGAATTCTAGATCGAAGTATAAAAATCGTGCAAAGCTCACACGGCACGTGAGCACTTTTCCTACGTTAATTACGCTCGTAAAATAATTGTATATTTAGGTATATCCATTGTGTATCAGTTTTGTATAGATAAATCGCTATATTAGTACATAATACATATACCAATTTTCATTAGAAATTAAAAAGTTTTCTGAATTTTCAAATTTGCTAGTTTTGTAGAACTTCTTTTTAAATGATAAATAATCTTTGCTATCCAAATGATAGAGGAGTTTTACGCACACTACAGGAAACGGAAGTTGGTCGTATCTATCGCGTTTTTGTGCGTACGATTGTTTCCCTCAAAGCATCAGCAAAAGTTTTGTATCACTGCACAAAAACAAGCTTGTTTGCATGTTAACTGATAAAATTGCAACTTTATTCATTCATTCAAATTTACATTTGTATCAAAAAGATAACTCAAGCAATCTTTTTGCTAAATTTATCAAAATTGAATTAAAGTCCTTAGAATTTGTTTGATTCTTTTACACAAGTTAGTAAATGTTATGGGTTATCTTTTTTTTTAGATTAGAACAATTTCAGTTGGTAGTACACGCGCAACCAAAATCTATAGTTAATGTAATCGCAAACGAAAATTACACCCTATTAAAGACAAGCGAACCGACCGCCCTTATAACCCAGTAAAATCAATGAATAATTGATTTGTATACTTAATATATAGGAACTTTTTCTACGCACTAACAAAAAAATTAGTACTTATTTAATATTATTTTTAGGAATTTTAAAACAAGTTAAATTTTGTTTTTGGTGTAATTTAAAATTTTGATATGGTATATTTTTAATTTTTAATATTCCAAGATTCCAAATTTTATGAATGCAAATTACAGGGCTAAGACTCACAATGTTTAATAAAAAATTAATTCTTGATATGAGTAAAGTACCTACTTATTTTCTGATTTTTTTCATTGCATTTATTTATGAAACTTTATATTCCATAGAACTATTTATAAGAGAAACACAAAAAATATTGCGACCTAAGATAATATATCCTTTGTAACAAGTTGAAAACACGTTCTATAATCACCTCGCATAAACCAAAAAATATTGCCCACCTTAACCAATGAATCATTTTTCTTCTGATAAGATATCTAATGCTGAAGACACATAAAGTTCAACGAACGCTTTTTACGAC
>JASKGN010012208.1:0-13689 GCA_030556245.1 Falagria sp. GC000072 | reverse complement strand
CTTAAGATATCTAATAAGGATTGATCATAAGATGCACCAGTAATCATGTGTGTTAAGATTGGCATAATGATTACAATGAAAGTAAACCAAATTATCCATAAGAAAAGTTGCAATGGTTGAAACATGAATGTGATTTTAGTTAATAATTTTGGTTTTGGTACAAAAAAAGTTACACAGATCTCTGTATATGGATGACTTATATCAATTGATCTGTTTCGTACTACAGACAACCATTGACTACACATACCAATATCAGCTTCACGATTACTTATTGTGTCAATTACTTTAGTGTATCGACTTCCAGATATATTTGTATTATCAAGAATGTATTTTTGTGTCCAGTTTAATCTCCTAGTGATTTCTTTAAATATACGATATTCAAGTCCATCTTCTACTGAATTTCCTTTCTTTGTTGTTATAAATGGTGGGCAATGAAAAGCTGATATTGTTAATTGAGTACCAGTTAAATCAATTGCCTTTTTAATGCAAATCATTAAATTCTCATCAAGAATTATATAATTCACAATTGGAATTTCATTAAGTTGTTGTTTAATTTTGCTACATGATAATGATATCCATATTACTGTAATTAAATGTTTTGTATCATGTTTAAATATATCATTTATCTTTTGTATCTCGTTTTCGATCAATATTACCCAGACATTGTATTTCTGTAAGGAATCTGAAATGATATTTAATTTCTCAATTGAATATAATGTTAAAGAATTTTGAAACCAAAAATGTAATTGTTTGTTCTTTTGTTCAACCAAGTCTAAACTGAAAACAATATTTAAATTTTGTTGTTTAATTCTAAGTGTCATTATTTCTTTAATAATATTTTTAAATTGTTGTTCTTCATATTGTGTAATTTTTGGTAGCAATAATGAATTTAAAGATGTAACATTTTGACATAACTGACTAAAAATTATAATAAATATGATTTTTATATTAAAATGCAACATTTTGTAATCTCACTGAAAAGCCAATGTGATTTTTATGCCAGGCTGCAGATCTTTTTATATGAAGCATAATTATTAATTGTAAATATTGTTCGACTCAATCATACTCAAGCAATTTAAACATTTAGACATTGTGTACTCATGTTCCTTTAAAAACAACAAAGAATAAAATATGAGATACATATTCTGAATATATGTATACATACATTTATTAAGAAGATTAATATGTACTAGAAACGCTTATCCAATTAACATCTTTCTATAAATTTATCCTTAAAATAATAATTTTAACATATTCATATATGAATAGATTAATAAATGCTAACAATTTTGGTTGTTATTTCTAAATATAACTAATGATAATATGACAAGGTTTTGATTTGAATTCTCAATTCATATTTTTTCGTATAATGATAGTGATTTATCAATTTAGATAGATGCAGATGCTGTGTATATACAACGAACATGATAACAAATATTTAAACTCTTTCCGACTGTACAACCACACTTTCTTGTCGTACAGAAGTATCGCTAAACCAACAACTTTTATTACAAGTAAAAATCATTACATTACCAAATTCCAGTCTTGTTGCCCCGGATTTATCCCCCTTGAGTTTCAACAAAGGAATTAGGGTAGGTAACAGTTGAAATTCAAAGGACATATCACCCTGGCAATGTTTGCATTTTCTCAATGGCTCTTGAATGGGATATAACAGCAGTGGATTTCCTCCTCGGCAATAACTATAAAATAATAAATGAAATTATAATATAGAAACCACCATAAATTTTAATTTACTTTCATTAATTAATAAAATGTAAATATCCTGTTACCGTAAGAAATGTCCAGGATTTTGACGAATTTTCATCAAAAAGTAATGAAACATTTTATCTCCATGTGCAGGATTAGCCTTTTCATATTTCTCCATAGTTTTATCACCCCCTGAATCACCTGGTACTTGTCCACAACCAGCAAAATTTATGTCTTCATTATTTGCTTGATACTCTTGAAGAAGTTCACGAACATGACGATCGACAAAGTTTTTATTGGGTTCTTGTTCTTCGTACACGGTCATGAAAAACCCATTAAATTGGACTCCTTCTTTATGTTGAAGTAATTCCTGAGGGACGTTTGGAACATCGTTTAAAATTGCAGCAATATCTCTTTGGGGATATGTTGGAGTATCGATACAAACAGCTTCACCTTCAGCACCTTCAATTTCAGCGCTTGCAGTTGGTGAATGAATTGTTCCAACTGCTCCTCCTGTTAACAATGAAAAAGAAAAATTATAACAATGTTTTGAAAGTATGTATATCCTGATAAAGAAAACATTTTATTTATTTCATTTGAGGATATGTTATAATTTATTTTAACTTATTTTTAATTCTGCATTAAATATTTTAAAACAATAATTGTAATTATGACATATTAAATTGAAAAAAAAAATTATAAAACAAAAAAAATTAAAAAGAAAGCCTCCCCGGCGGGGAATCGAACCCCGGTCTCCCGCGTGACAGGCGGGGATACTGACCACTATACTACCGAGGACTTGTGTAAGCATGAGAAAATATCGGATATTTGACTGAACGTATGCAACTCGTGAAGGTTTTTATCACAGAATAACCTAAAGTCTAAAATATCTTATCAAATAAACTATAATGTGCTATAATTGCAAGTCTACACATGGTTATTATACATTGTAAAATATAAATTGAAGAAAGAAGTACTAAATAACATGTAATAAGTATGACATCTTTAAAGGAAGCGACAACTTCAAACAAACCAATTTTTGAGTTTCTGCGACATGTGCATTATGAATATCTAGTTGCAGGAGTATCAGGAGGTTTAGTTTCAACTTTGTTTTTACATCCCCTAGATGTTATAAAAGTAAGACTAGCAGTCAATGATGGTCGTGTAAAACTCCCAGGATATAATGGAATAATCGATGCATTCAAATCAATTGTAAAGAATGAAGGATATCAAGGACTATATAAAGGTGTAGTACCAAATTTATGGGGAGCTGGATCTTCATGGGGTTTATATTTTCTCTTTTACAATACTTGCAAAGCTTGGATACAAAAAGGAAATAATCAATTACCCCTACGAGCTAGTCATCATTTATTAGCTGCTTCCGCAGCTGGAGTTACAACTCTATTTATAACAAATCCTATTTGGGTAGTTAAAACAAGATTATGTTTACAATACACTTCACCGAAAGAGAGATATAATGGAATGTTTGATGCTCTCATAAAAATATATCAAGTTGAAGGCATAAAAGGCTATTATAAAGGATTAACTCCAGGAATTTTTGGAGTATCGCATGGAGCTGTGCAGTTTATGGCTTATGAAGAAATGAAAAATAGATATAACAAATATAAAGGGACTGTAATATCTTCAAAATTATCTACGTTAGAATATTTGACTTTTGCTGCAGTTTCAAAATTAATTGCTGTTGCAATAACTTATCCCTATCAAGTTATACGAATGCGATTACAAAATCAACACACAGAATATAATAGTGCCACAATATGTATCAAAGATACTTGGCGGTTTGAAGGTTGGCGAGGATTCTATAAAGGACTTGGAACAAATTTAATTAGAGTTACTCCTGCAACTATGATTACTTTCTTAACTTATGAAAATGTCTCACATTTTCTTATGAATCGAAAGTAGAAAGAATTTAAAATGGAATTTTTTACTAGTCAAGTTTAGATAATTATTTTTGTAATTAATTAACCATTGTTAATTATTGTGTTTGTTTGTTAAAATTTGATTTTAACAAGATTGAGAATCTTGCCTTTGTATTGTTACCAAATATAATTTTTAACTAAAGATATAAGATGTAATTTAATAATTTTAAATACCTTGTGCTTCAGCAAGATTCCCATTTGCATTCTGATCATCAATACCCATTTGTTCCAGTCCCATTCGTA
Organism: Falagria sp. GC000072; assembly: GCA_030556245.1. Classification (NCBI taxonomy): domain Eukaryota; kingdom Metazoa; phylum Arthropoda; class Insecta; order Coleoptera; family Staphylinidae; genus Falagria; species Falagria sp. GC000072. The sequence goes on along the minus strand of JASKGN010012208.1, from coordinate 9,799 downwards.
TAGAATCATCAAAACTGGCACTCTCATCATCATCATCAGATTTACTCAGGACATTTCCATTCTCTTTATCATCATCCCAATCATCAGCATCTGCACACCAATCTGTAACACTTGTAGGTGTTGTAGTTGTAGTCGAAACAATATCTTGTATTGAAGCATCAGCATTTTGCATTCGTAGACATATCCAACTGGAATAAACAATTTAATATTGGTTTTTAATAATAAAATTATTTAATTTTGTTTACCTTTCACTTTGATTCCAACAATTTGCATTTATACATGCAAAAATGTAAAGTGTACGATGATAAGTTGAATTTTCAATAGGGGCATAAATTTGGACAATGAGGAGACGTGGTAATTGACAAAGTGGACAATTTGGAGCGTCGAATTTTTTAGAATCAGCTGCAAAATCCTGAAATAAAAATTTAATTTTTAAAACTTTCAAACTTCAACGAATTATTATAACTATAGACGATGTTTAAAACATTCCGTATTGAGCAATCCCACACCGGGGGTGTAACTCAGTGGTAGAGTGTCTGCTTCGCATGCTGAAAGTCCTGGGTTCAAATCCCAGCTCCTCCAAAATTATTTTTGTTTTTTTTTCTTTCAAAATGATTTTTTTCAATTCCCTAAATTTTACACTTCCTAATTTTACATTTCTAATACTCTAATTTTATCTATAACATAATTTAAAAATTAAAATTTAATTTTTTACTTACAGGTAGACCTCCAACTTTATTAGTTGTAAAGTTTAACAATGTTTTGTTTTTATCACTGACAGGCTCATCTTCATATCCCAGAAGAGTAACAACTCGCTTACAAGCCATAATCACTAAAGTTTTATTTAAATTTAAGTGACAATTTATGATTTTGATAATTCGAAACAAACAAAGATTGCAGGAAGACCAGCTGATTTTAGTGACGGCAGCAGACGAACAAAAACATGCGGCGCGAGCGCAGGAAAAGAGATTGAATTATTTAGACAACCAACTATGCATTCGTTTAACAGCGCTTGCGTTTCCTGCAGGGCCGCTTTTTATCGATTAGAGCAAAGCGAGTTATCACAATTTTACATAAAGTACTAGATTATCTTCAAAAGGCCTGGTAACTAGGTCATGCTTTACTTAACACTGTTAATATCGACTTAAACTTGTATTAACATTTGACCCAAATGGGAATTAATGCTTTCAACTTTCAAGTAGATTTAGAAAAAAAATAATTTTTTTCTTTTAAAATTTTGTAGTTTAGTTCTACCTGTAAATTTGGATTAAATTTGTTTGACTTATAAAATGTTTATTAAATTGTCATCCATTTAAGATAAGATAATTTAAGATAACGACAGGAGAAGGAATTAATTAAACATACAAAATGTTAAAAATTGAGCGCTACAAGTCTCTTAAGAATGGAATGACAAATCACACAAGTTTGTATCATACAATTGCACACTAAACACGCACGCAGGAGTGTAAAATAAAGAGAATTTTCTCGATAATTTACAATTCATCATGAGGCTCGAGATGCTGATGGATGAATTCATATAAGTCTTGCAAACTGCGATTACCATTGTACTCTGAAATGCGTCGGCCATCTTTGTAAAGAATAACGCTGGGGAAACCATTGACTTCTTGAGTATTGCAGAGTTCCTTATTGACTTCCAAAGTGCAATCAATCTTAACAATATCGACATGAGGATTTCCAATAAATTTCTTGCCAAGTTCTTCCCAAGTTGGGGCCATACGTTTGCAATGGCCACACCAGGGTGCGAAAAATTTAACGAATGTCACCCCAGTTGCAATTCCTTCGTCAAAGTTCTCACCGGAAAGTGTCACTACATTTGATGAGTCTTCTGGTTCACTTGGTTTAGGTTGTTCAGGTTTCTCTTCTGATTGTGTTGAACCAGACATTTTTATCACATATTTAGAAAGATCCGCGATAGTACGTGGTAATGCATATTTTTCAACCTGGAATTAAAACAAAGTTTAAAACAATAAAATTTTAATCAATAATAATAATATTTTTACCTTACGACCATCTTCAATCCATAATAATGTTGGATATCCCTTAATATCAAAAGGACTACATGCTGATCTATGTTGTGTGCAATCGACTTTAGCAATTTTCACATTATCAATTGAGACCATGTCCTTGGCAAGTTGGTCCCAAATAGGTGCCAATTTCTAAAAAGATTTCAAGAAATCAACAAATCTTAAAATACTAGAACTTCATTGAAATGTCTGTCTACGTTATAGTTGACAAGAGTTTTAAATATCTTAACTACTTAAACTTCATAATCTCATTTTAAAATTTTATATTTAGATAAATGATAATGAGAAAATACTAACTTGGCAATGGCCACACCATGGTGCATAGAATTTGATGAAATGCTTCCCAGTAGCAATATGTTTCTCGAAATTATCTTCGGTAAGTTCAATAAGGCCGGTAGCTTCAGGAATTTTAACATCCGCGGTGCTACCAAGGGTCTAAAAATAACAAAACAAAAATTATCATACAATTCCAAGGCGGCATTTTCCTCAAATGAGGGTCATTCAACTGATTCACTATTCAAATAAATATAAAATCAGTATTAAAATAGAAATATGAACTATTAATAGCTACTTACTTGCTCATTGATAAAATTAGTAAGGGAAGGCAAATCACGAGTGCCTCTATATTTCACTCCTTCATTACTACCAGTTGTAAAGAATTTCAATGTTGGATAACCAGTGACTTCATGAGAATTACAAAGTTCTCCATGTTGAGTACAATCGACTTTTGCAATTTTCACATTGCTCTCGTCTTGATTTAACATTTCTGCTAATTCTTCCCATGTTGGATGTAATTTCTTACAATATCCACACCTGTTACAATTTAAAATCCCATTAATAATTACATATTCAATAAATGATCACTGTAGAATATAACAACAATAAAACTATAATATATATTTTTTAAATAATAAACCTTGAAATATTTATAGGTAATACTATAAAATATATCATAGTGATAAGTGTTATCACTAAAAATTATCATAATAAAAACTACAAAAGAAAAACACTCACCATGGGGCATAGAACATTACAAAATGATTATGTTTTACAACTTCATCATCAAAATTATCGGCAGTGTATGTAAGGGTATAAACATCTCCATCGGCAAAGGCACAGCCTAGGAACGACGTTATCACCAGAATTACTAATGTTGACGAATGCATGACTTGTGGAATACTGGGCTAGCAGGCGAATACCGGTGTGCTTTTCAACTGTCTGAAATATTCGGTTGAACGTCAGCACTCAATGTTGTTATATACACACGTTATTTATTTTCTTGGATTTATTTCTTAATATTATTTGCTTTAATTGACTTTGTAATTCATCTGTGTCACTATAAAATTATTTCACTGCGATATGTTGAGTACTTGCTACGAGGTTAAAATAAATCAGCAGGATTTGCAGGATGAGAATATAGGCAACTTAATTCACGATCGAAATAAATCATGAATTTTCTTTTAAAAGTAAACTTTTTGAAAAATATTGATAACTGAATATATGTATAATATGCAGTAGCAAATATAATTTTGGCAATATTTTGTTAAAATTATAAAAATAATATTATCAGACTGTCGAGACTTGTGCAAATGTAAATGTTGCAAATGTTTAATTAAAATTTAAAACTCAAGGACAATTTAATAAAACAATTGCACCGAAAAGTATTTTTTAAAGTTTAAATCTTTCCTGTAAATGAAACATATATCTTTGTTAGTATTTTCTTGTTCATATATTGAATTACAGATAGTTATAACATTTTCTAATATGTATAACAGATACGTATCTGATATTTTTGGTTTTCTGATTACAATCCATTAATTTAATTGTTTTGTCTATACATTTGTTCAGGGATAATTTTTTATTGTGCGATAAAGTAATCACGTACTTTATATTATTTATATAGGTATTGAATATGTCACTTATTCATAAACAATAAAGGAACAATAACAATATTAATTTAAGTGGTGTTTTTTGAATTTACTCGTTGTCTATAAGAAAATGTCTTAAATTTAAAATTGAATTAAGTTTGTTTGCTATTTGGTGCTATATGCTATATAATTATTTAGTCCTTAATTATATTTAATAAGCATTGATTTAAATCAATGTAAAAACATTTTAATGTCTTATCGATTGTTTCATACATCATAAATTATTAATTTTGTTATTGATTAGCATTCTGCTGGTATTGTTTGATTACATGATTGTGTAGCAGAAGGCAATTTGATTAAAACCCTGTATTATATATGGATATGTCCTTTATATATTTCTTATATTAATTTTGTTTTAAATTTATTTAAAAACTCAGATTGTTTTTGTTATATTTCTTTTTTAAAGAGATTGCAATGATTGTGATTGTGGTATTTTATATTTAAGTAAATGTGATTTGATTTTTTGAAATTTTCAATATTTTAAATTCATGAAAATTGAAATAGTGCTTAATATTTGCGGAATTAATTGGTGTTTCAGTTATTATTATTTATCATAATTAAAATTTAATGATTTTATTTGATTTGTATTATTTTGAGGAGTAATTTAATTTAATTTCTTTTTCATTGATTGTCCTATGTACACAAATCCTGTACTATTGTTTAACTTTTGAATTTAAAATTAACAAATTAATTAACATTTGATTTTTTTCTTTGGCAACAAGATAATAAATTAAATTTCAAAGTATTGCAACAATTTTAAACCCTCTTGACAGTTTAAAATTAAACTTTTGTCTACCTACAATAACATAATTATCTACTTATATCTATAATTCAAGTCTATTTGTTATTATTTTTTTGTTTGGGAAATTCAAGTATATACAATGTCCAAATCGTTATAACCACCTAAAGCACCTACAGAAAAAGTCGTATCATCTACGACGATCGTTGGACTAGATCTAGACGGAGATCTCGCACGCGTCGAATGGTAGTATGTGGGAGTTGTGGCGAAGCTATGACTGCCGCCGAGAGGTGGTGTTCCGCTACCGCCACCCCCACAGCTGCTTCCCATATATCCGGCGAAAGTGGAGGCTGTGCTAGAGAGTCCGAAATGTGGGTCGTGTCCTGTACCATAATATCTGGCAGGGCCTGTTGATGGCGGCGAGGCGGTCACCTGACCCTGCCTGAGGGCGAACGCAGATGGGATCTGATGTAACCGGTACGATAATCCACCACGTCCCGGCGATGGGGTCCTTGCACCCCATGCCTGCTCCGCCTGCTCCACCTGTACAGTTATTTTTTTTTCAATACAAAAATCAATTTAATTAAAATTTAAAAATATTTTTTTGAATTATCGCGAATGTCATTTGTTTATTTCTAAAGTTTTTCTTTTATCCGTTTTTCTTACAATGAAAAATAAACAAATGACATATACATTGTGAATATGATATAATTAAATCTAACATGCGTTAATTTACATTTATATAATTGAAAAAATGTAAAATGCATCTCACTACAGTTTCTACTTCACTATACAAAGTGCATCGAAAGACAAAACAGACGAATTATCAAAAACCAAAAAGAATTTGAAAAATAATCGTGGAAATAGTTGTTTACATTTTCAGCGTTTTCTCACGCTTTTCTTTTCATTTATTTTACTCTGTGTGTGCAGAATGTTGCAATGAGTAAATATTTCGTGCCTTAACGCCGCCATCTTGTTGACAATATGCTGATGAACTTATATGTACATGAATTTAGTTTAAAAACTGAAATTTCATTTTCTCCATTTCCATTTTCTTATTCTATTGTTTCTCTTTGTTCTCTTTCTTTTTGTCTTTTTATTTTTAAGAAAACATTGAAGCTCGTCGTCGATTAAAACTCGTCATAATCGAAGCCGACCGTGATCTTCTTGGAGTTGGCATTTCAGTCATCATTAAAGATTGTTCTTCGTCTCGTATATTAAGATCCTTTGAGGGTGTCCTAGATGCCGTGATTATGGGTGATGCTTGTTGACTGTTGTTGGTGGAATGTTGTGCGGACGAAAAGTGGAAAATCTGCGCGAATGTGGCTCGACGCGAACGTCTTGGTTGTTCAGTGGATTGAAGTTGTGCATCGGACTCGTCGATAATGGCTTGGCCCTTTGATTGATTTTTGTTATTTAAATGAGAGTAGAGTAGAGTAGAGAAGTGAAGTGGAGTGGAATGTTTTCGAGGAAGAAGAGCAGCAAGATCAAGTTGTCAGCATCAAGTTGCGAAGAGTTTGTGCGAGCCAGCAATGAATATAGACAGACAGACAGAATGTAGGACAGCAAAACAAAAAACAAGAGACAAATCGTAATTATTACATGTAATAATAAGAATACTATGTAAATGGAAAGATTAATATACAGGGTGTTTGTTATAACTTTATAACAAATTTAGTTTAGGAAACAGCCTGTTTATTAAATTACTACTTTCACTACTTTTAATATTGGACTACAATACTTATGTAAATTTAAATGGTTAAATTATATTTTTTAAGAAGAGAAGAAAGTTGGAATTTGATAAGAAGATTATGCAAAATGCTTTCTTTACATCATGCTGTTGTAAGTAATCCATGCGAATTGTAAAAAATCGACAAAGGAAGAAAATTAAAAGTAAACAAAAAGAAAACCAAGACTTACCTCATAAATTAAAAAAAATTAATAAATTGATAAAAAAAAAAAAATCAAATATTTTTGTGAAATAAAAATTAAAGTGGTGTGTTGGTGGTTGAACAGCGTCGTGCTTGTTGTGTGTATTAAATCCATGTGGGTCTGGTGAAGGGTTTTTCGATGCTAATTAATTATTTTTTTTATAAATATTTTTTTAAGAGACGCAAACAAGTGAAGAAGAATTTAAAATTGGATGCATTCAATTAATTATGGTCAGAGACAAAAAAATTATTTATCTACATCTATATATAATTCATATTCTCTTATCAAAAGTACTGCTAATATAATTTGCTTAATTACTTATTAAACAAAACAATAAAAACCTTTATAAATTTATATTTTTATTTTACCTAAGAAATAAATATCTAAATAAAAATTTCTTAATTTTTTAAAAATTCTAAATTATTTGTGCCAATTAGTGAAACACAACATATAGAAAAAGAGATAATAGTGTAAAGTGTACTGATGTGATGTAAAGAGTTTAGAAAAGTTGCACAGAATCTAAAAAGCAACAAAACAAATTACTTATTTATCAATACTGATTGAAAATTCCAAAAGTGATAGAAAGAATAGGGAACGAATACACTACGCTTACGCAAAGTTAATTAATTAATTAATTCAGGGGTGGATATGGATATCTAATATCTCAATATATTTACTAAATACAGCAATATGCTATGCTTATTTCGTTCAGCTATGTTACTGGGGTTTCGTTCCTTAGAAAATACACTAAATACTTAAGAATTATAATTAATTAAAAATATTTAAGTATAAGTAAGTAAATATTTTAATTAGTTAAGTACCTACTTTTTATTTAATGGTTCGATATAACTCAATCTAACTAAGATATTAATAATAATTATTTTACTAGTGGTGAATGAATTAATTTTGATTGGATGTTTTGATGCATGTTATCTAAAGTCTTAAAATAATATGAATCTATTAATAATAATGCTCAGTGAAATAATCCAGTAGTGTAAGTCTTAATTTAAAGATTCAAAGTACATACTTACTAGTAAATATAATTTGAGCCGCCAATTTGAATTTACCGCGCTACGAAATTTGTGCCGCCAATTTGAATTTCCCGCGCAATTTGAATTTACCGCGCTACTTTGTCTTTGTATTCTTTCACCTGGTTTAGTTCTTTGAACATTATTATATTATGATACTAATAAATTTAATAAAATTAAATTTTTTTCATTTTTTTTTTATTAAAAACTATGTTTTAACACTATGTAATTCCGTTTAATGTGCTCGTATAGATATTAACATTAATAAAAATAGTGCTCAAATAAAAATGTATTGACAGACACGGATGGATTGATTGACATTGACTGAATTAAAATTTAGTATATCTACATGAATATTATAATATACACCTAATCTTTTTAATAAAACCGTTTGGAATTTTATTTTTTGTTTTTTTTTGCCAATTAATTAGTACGCAACTACCGACCGCATTTATCTAATATAATAATTCTGTTTTCTTTTCTAACATTCTTTAGCCAATAATATTACATTTATCCACGAATTCTATTGTTAAAATTTATTATCTACTTAATTTATTTTTAAGTACTAGTATTCTTATCAATATTATGTGTTGAGCATAATTTTTGGATCGGGCACATTTTACTTACATTTATATATTACTAAAATTTAAGAAATAATCTTCGTATGTCTAATTAGTAAAGCCTTGTTTTCGTTTTAAAACTTTTTTTCTATTCTAAAACTTATGAGTTTTTAAAAAGTTTCACTACTTTTCTCCTTAGGTCTTTATCTACTCATATTATTATTTATTGTTAAATATTTTCGTTCATTCGGTATTGTCTATGAGGAAAATTCGTTTGTATACACAATATTTGTGTTGCTCCCATTTTTAATTAAATTAATTTCTAGGAATAACGAATTTAATCTTATTTTATTAATTAGTTCCTAATAATTTACGTTAGTTTTTAATTTTGTTTTTCGAGTTCGAGAAGAAATCCTTATTCGTTTGTGTCAATCTAGCATCTCTTTTTTATTATTTATTTATAAGATAATAATGCATCCAATATATATTTAAAAGTACCGTTTTTATTTGTCTATTACCTATTTTTCTTTGTCTATTACCTATTTCTAATTTAAAAAATTATTACTTCACCGTTATATGCCCTATTGTACTATGAGTTATTAAATTGACGTTTCGAAGGGGATTTGCTTCCTAAACTCATGTAAATGTCAGCGATAGTGAAAACTGCCATAGTATTTTCGTCGTCTGGCACTCATTCGTCGCCTTAAGTCTTCTTCGTTTTCCCCGCTGGAATCACATACATGATATTTGATAGAAACATATTTGATTAAACAATCTATATACATAAATTATCTAATAATAATTATAATTAATTTCAATCTTATTATAGTATACATTTTACTATTTAATTCGGATTACTTCGTATAGTTTTATTTTAAAATACTATTTCTCTTCATAATTTTGCTTTTGTTTTCTACGCTAGAATTTATTTTGAGGCCAATTTTAAGAATGTTAGAAAATTGATTTTTTAAAGTGAAATCAATATTGTAATGATATTCGTAGCTATATCGTGGAAGCATTAAAAATTTACGAAGATAAAATACAGTGTGATCATTAAAGGTTAGAAGTCATGTGAATTTATACGTCAAGCAAGTCTTGAGTTACCAAACAAAAATGATCACTCTGTACACTATAAAACAAAAAAAGTAAAATCGATTGCTGGAATTACTGATATTGAACAATAATAAAAAGAAAAGACACAGTCTCTGGATTCTACTCGTTTTCTATCTAATTTTAGTTTGAACGAAATCGATCAGCGTATTTTGTACATCATGAGGAGGACAACGCAGCCGACTACGCATACATACATCAAGTCACGTTTTTTGCCCCTGTTCGGGGTCGGCATACTATAAAATATAAAAAGAACACAACGAATCAGACAAAAACACTAATCGACAACAAATTAGAAAAGTAATGGAACTAAATCTTCAAAGATTAAAAGTTTTTTAAAATTTATTTATGAAGAATGTTGTTTCATGTTTGATATGTATGGTGGTTATTTGTAATTAAAATGTCTTTGAATCAAGTTAAGTAAAATAATTTGAAATATATTCAAGAAATATTACTA
>JASKGN010012199.1:0-16859 GCA_030556245.1 Falagria sp. GC000072 | reverse complement strand
TTTCTCGCGGCTAATGTTGTTTTCGTTTTACAATAATAACGCCCAAAACTTGTAACAAATTGTTTGAGTCAAGTTCTCAAACATGAGCTATTATTATATTTTAAATGTAATTATAGGAGATACAATCATGAGAACATTTTAGCCAGCACAGATACAATTTATTGTTAAATTTAATACATAACATTTATGCAATTGACGATGTTTCGATTTACTTTTGGATGTGCGAATTACTTCATTTCAAGCATTACGTAATTGTTAATTTGCTAATTTCTTATTTTGCGTTAGAATTTTAAGATTTGTGTGGTTGCAACAATTAATTCATTTAGTTTTATAGGGAAATTAATTTTTTTCTGGGGAATTATTAAAATTTAGTTGTTTTTTAAGTTGTAAATGCAAGTATCATGAATGAGTAATTATATATATCAAATAACTAAAATTTGTAAGTAGGCGTTGAGGAAATTTACGTTTAATTCATTTATATGAAGCACCTACAATCATCATCATCATCACAGAATAATAAATTAATGACGTGTTAAATTTAAAACTAAACGCAGTTTAAAACACGTGGTTATTATCATTCCGGATATTATAAATAATTGAAAATAATTCAAGTTACTTTAATGATATTTTAATAATAAGTTGTAATTAAAATAATAGTGAATAGATTAATATAGGCAACTATAAACACCTGACATTTGCACACAAAACTTTTCAGTACAACTTATCTTAATTGTTGCTTGTCGAAAACAATTTCAATCAATCAATTCCTGAATAATTATACTTACAATTAGCAATGACAATTAGATAATTAGAGTCTCATTTGAAAAGAATGTAAATTACAATTAGAAGTATATAATTCAACCTTTAAAAGTCACATTGATTTTGTTGCTAATTAACACTGCGAACTTAGCTTGGTTTCATAGCTAATTTCCATTAATTTAATTTCATCTATAATTTATAAGGTGTAATCATTAACAAAGCGCTAGATTTGAGTGATTAATATTCATCGCCCATTAAAGCGATACGCTATTATACAAAACAAATAGCGCTCGTTTGAAAATCCGCTTTTTATTAATGCGAAATGAACTTGAACCCGAAGTCGTTGCTAAAATCACGTAACAATTCATTTTCTTATTCTTATTTCTTTCGGTGTCGTGGGTGCAATTTAAGTTCGGGGGTGGATTGAAAATTTAGAATTATACGAATTGGAATAAATTATATTGTGCTATTATATAAATTTATTTGTTTTATTGCTTCGTAGATTTATCAATATGAAATATAAAAGTAAAATAATTAATTACTCATTAAAATAATTAATAATTTTAACAGTAGATTAATCATTTGATTTGAATTATTTGATTATTCATTTTTTAAATGAGCAATTAGTAAAATAAAATATTAATTTATTTATAGATTAATTTAGTGATAATATTGATTATATTAGAAAGTAATGAGAATTTTAGTTTTAGAAAATTTGTATACTATTCTATTTGGATTTCTCAATGTTTTTAGACTTCAATTCATCAGTAACAGGAAAATCTATTGATTTACGGTTTGTTTGATGTTACACGTGTTGAAAATATAAAACTAACAACTGAAATTGTGTTTTTCACAAAATCAGAAAGTTAATTTAATTAAAAAATTATTATAAATCTTATCTTGTCGAAATATGTATAAAAATTTCAAAGTAAAAATTACTAAATATCATATCAGATAAGCAAGATACTCAAAGATATAACTTTATTCATAAATAAACATTTATTTATTCCGTGAATTTATACCAAGCCTAAATTAAATTTCCATTGCACTTTTGAATTTACAATAAAGTTCATTATTAATTTGCGTTACTTCAATTGTAAATTTTAATTTCATATAAGAAATACCAGTGGAAGTTGAAATAAATTATTGTAGTTGAAGCAAACCTGAGGTTGGGTACATTATCCACTACTCTTTTCGCAAACCATTCAAAAGTGTCGCGGCTTCAATCCGAGAAACATCGTCGTCGTTGCCATTGTAATTATCTTCTTGCTTATTGCTAAAATTTATTTGCAACTAATATAACGAAGAACAACTAAATTAAAACAAAAACTTGTGATTTTAATTTTTAATTGATGTTGCTTCAAGTACATAAATTGATTAATTTTTAGAACTAAATTTTTATTAATCAAATTTAATTTGAGTTTTATTGTTATTTCTTAAGGTTTTTTGTTTTCTTGGGGATTATTCAATACGAGATAATTAATTTTTACTACGTTACTCTATGCCGTCCGTTTCCTTTGCGGATTTAGATAATTCTAACATGAGTTATAAACATGGTGAGTAAATTTTAAAATTTAAATTTTCAAGAAGAAATTTTATCAAATCGATTGTTAATTTAAAAATTTTATTTATTTTCAAAGAAAGATCTTTTTTCTAAAATATTTAATTTAAAATTGTTAAACAAAAAAGGAAAGCTTTATACAAATAGTTTAAAGTTTTCCAGATCATTAAAAACAATTAAGACCCACCCAACAAAAATTAACAATTTGCAATACTAAGCAATAGCAATTTAGTAATTATATCAATTATATTAAACGACTGATGAATTTCGCAAAAGTTTTCTTACATGCCACACGAACAAACAAAAATTATTCGTTCCATTAGTTTCAATTTTCTCATTGTTATTACTTCCTGAAATATATCTACAGCGTACTTCAAAAATTAAATTGTTTTAGTTTCATTTATCTTAACATTTCAATAGTATTGACATGAGGACATTACCGATTAAGTAATCAAAGAACAAAGTAAATAAGATATATTGTAGTATGACATATTATTTACTACCTAAATGTTGTTACATACCTCTAATGGTTCTAACACTAACTTATTTAATTGACATAATTGAATAGAATAGTATTTTATGAGATAGAAGCACTACTATATATTTTCAGACAATTGAATGGGTTTAAGATTAGGTCGTTGGTTGAATGGTATTGTTTTAGCTTGTAAACATTCAGCCATTTGCAATTGTCTTTTGCTTTTGAAATTGTGCAATATTGGTCTGGCGCTTATAATTTATAATTTAATCAATTCACTTATGTACTACTAGTTCTAGTTATGAAACTACATCTAGTATATATTTTATTACAGATAAATTAAATTACACTAATATGCTAAACTTTTTTGTACGCGTCACGTTTGTCCGCCATTTTGTTAAGGATTTAATTCATGTGTAAAGAAAACTTGCATATGCATTATGCAAATATTAACCGGACGTGATATATCAAAATTTGTTGATTTTCCAGGTGATAAAATCCATAAAAAATTGTCGCCTGTATGTTAGGCTTTAATTTTATTATTTTATGCTTAATGCTTACTTGTTTAATGCTTTTATTAAACAAATATGTGTAAACAGATCAGGCGGTATATTACGTAAGAATTATTAGCATCCACGAAGGTTAAATAAAATAAAATAAGTTTTCCAATTGTTCTAACAAATAAATAAAATGGTTTCTTACAATTTCATATTTCTTCAGTTTTTTTTTAAATTCATTCATTCATGATTTCTTGAGATTAATCTAGATTTCAATAGTTTTTTTTTTCAATTTGAACCTACGCAACTTTTTCTTTCTCTTCCTATTGAGATACTAATCTGAATAACTTTAAAATTAGCAACGAAAATTGATATGCATATGCAAATATAACAGGTGTGTTAAACGTGAATGACACATTTAAAAGTCACGAATTCAAATTCGAACTAAAACAACTTGAAATTCTAATGAAACAAGCTGTAAAAATACACGGAACTGTTGAGACACAGCACTACGCAAAATTTTAGAAAAATAGGTCAACTTTGTAAGTTTCTAGATTCATTCAGAATTTGTAGTATTGTTTTGAATTGAAATTTTATTATGTTTTGCTGACTAGGTCTTTTTTTTCTGTTTTTCATTGAAAAAAGTGCTGCTAGTGTAATTCAATGAATTCTAACTATTTGATGAAGTAATAACTTTAACATTGGCTACTTGATAAATTTACATAATTTTTTAACATTGAAACAATACCATTGGAAAATATAAACAGGACATTAGGAAATTTTATTTTAACTTCATTAATTTGAGGAAAGCGATGAAAGAAAAATCTTTGTTTCTTCAAAGAGATTTTAGTTAATCGATGAAGTAGAATATTACTATTCTACTGAAAAACTTATGCAACTTTTTTGTACAAATAAAAATAATGCATTATTATGCAAATTGAAAAGTACTAAGTCAATTTACATCACTTTAGTTTATTTCAAGCATTTGTTAAGTTAATTCACACAATGTTATAAGTAAACCCATGTCGAATGCAATTTCCAGTTAGTTAATTAGTGGAAACTTAGCGAGTTCAAGTTTTCAAATGTTAGGAATTGAAAAATGACTTGAGTGACCTTCACTTATAACGTTTTGCAAAACAAAGATTAATCATAACATGTCTGATCAATATATCCTCTTTGCTTTCTAGTTTTACATTTGTTTTTATAAATTTACCAGTTTAAAATATGTTATAACATTATGATAAGTTTACATACAACGTGTAAAAGATTTTAAGTTTGGAAACTTTTGAAATTTTACAGAATCCAATCGTAAATGTTTTGGAATTACACAATTTATTGAAAGTTCACAAACTAATTGAATATTCAAATTAATTACAAGCATATGGAGAACATAAATAAATTTGATTCATATTAAATCACTAATTGTAATATTATTAAGTTAAGTAAATAGAAATAGAACAAATGCGATTTAATTTGATGACATCATATTGGGAGGAGGTTTAGGACAATAAATTAAAAATGGGAATAAATAATATTGACAAGTACTTATTATAAATAAATTACATAGTATAAATTATATTTTTAGATTTTCAGTTTTAATTGAGTTAATCTTTAGATTTATTTTTTATTTAAAGATCTTTAGCAAATTGTTAAATTTACCTACATAGTTTTCTATTTGAACCGTTTACAAATTAAATTTTTAGCAAACTTTCTTTTGCCTTAAATGTTTGAAAATTCACCTAAATACATATTCAACTAAGTAATTTTCTTTCTCTTAAGTGAATAATTAATTTGATTTAGTTTGACCTAGACAATGAATTATTTCTTCAAACAAATTCAAATTCAGAAGGAATCAGGTAGGAGGCATATTAAACTTAATGAAACTCCTAAATTTATTTGAATGGTATATTTTTTAATTAACAAATGAAAAGGTTTACAAAGTATTATGACAGTAAAGTACATGATACACAAATATAAAATTATAAACAAATAACTCCTATTCAAGTTTTAGATTGGCACGAACCTTGACCGATTGTTTCTGCCTCCGTATGTTTCAAGTGGTCAGGTAAACACAGAACACTGAATAATATTAGTTAATAATACCTTTGCTATAAATAATCCAATCATAAACTTGTACATATTACATATGTAATCAATGAATTTGTTTGCAAACAAAATCAGGGATTATATTACATATTCGCTTAAGGAGATTTATTTATTTATTACTTTAGTACATTGTAAATTTGCATTTATAAATTATATTTTCTTCGAAACAAATATTAATATAGTTTTTCTCATTTAAGTTTTTTAAAGGAATTTAATTCAAAATTAGTTAATTGCTTATTGTTTTAATTTCTTATAAAACTAGGAATCTTTTCTGATTTATTTCAATTTAATATCAGTACACATACTTCAAATAAAATACTTAACTTTTTATGAATAAGTATGCGATTGATATTTGCTTCTTGTTTCCACCTACGCTTAATAAGTGAACACACTCCACCTACATGACAAATACTGCCGTGTTGGTGCCTCCAAGCCGAGAACATTTGAATGTCAAGTAATAATAATGATAATAAAATTCATACTAGTAAGTTTACATTCAATCATCAAACAAATCACAGATTTTAATTTAATAAATGAAGTAAAATTAATAATACAGAGGAAAGCGAAGGGGAATAAAATTTTAGTTTTTTGTCGAAGATGATTTTCTTAAAGAATTTTAGGTAAACGAGGAAGTAATAAATTGACTGGAGTAATTTTCATTGTACGATATGCTTAATTTTATACCAATCAAAAAAACAACTTAACATTTTTCAAATTTTAAATTACACTTAGTATAATCAATATATATATTATATCCGGTTTTTCCTTGACATGATAATCTGCATACTTTTGATCTATTATATTCCTTATGGTTACTTTGCCTTGCCTTGTCAAGTTACTTTAGTTTCCACCTGAAAATGGCAAACGCAACTTTCGTATTCGTATCACATCAGTAATTATTTAATATTTTAAGGTACCGACACTGAATTAATTACTTAACAAGTAACAACCTCTAGAAATCTCTATATAAAAGAAAATATAAATATGTTGTTTATTTATTTATAATTAATGAATCTTATAATATAATAATGTTGTTTTGCAATACATAATCATATCGAGAACAGAAATATAAATGTTAACATATGGATAAATATGGCGTTGTATAAGAAAAAACATTACTTGCTAATAATTATTTATTACAAGTATGATTATTAAAGTCTCCCAAACTGCTATTGTAATAAGAATGACCAAGAACAAGAATGATTATTGATTGTCACGTCTTGCAAAGGACGTTTTTGCCCCTGACACAAATCAATCAGTCCACTTTATTGAATAAATTTAAAACTTGCAAGAAAATATTTACACCATTTACAATAGTTGTGAACAATCGATTTGATCAAATTAATTTGGATTTCTTTTCATTCTTTACTGTTTTGTTTGTCACTTCACTTTTTACATTTTATTTTTATTTTTCACGATTTGCAAATTGCATGTACAGAAATGTCTTCCTACGATTATGTACGTCGTGTCTCAGATGATTTAAACAGATACCATAAACTCACAGGTAAAGTAAAACAAAATAGAAAAAAGAAAATTACAATTATGATGTACTTATATGTTTATTATGCTTTCTTTTGTTTTTGTTTTCCGCATGTAAATTCAAATGTTTCCTGCATGATTGATCTTCGGTCAATGTGTTGTTTATGTTTCCTTTCCTGGATATCAAAAGATCTTATCGAAATGGACGAATTCGAAGAAGATTTCTTTGGAAATCGCTTGCATAATTATACATCCACTTTGCCTAAATCTTTCAAGTCCTCTTATCAATCACCATTCGAAAGTAAGTTACTAGAAAAAGTTACAAATTCAAATTCTCAAACAGAAACAAAAACAGACACGACATTTTGAAAATTTAAAATATAAATATATTTTGAAACATTGCAAATCAATAGATCCAACATGTTTTTTACGAGACCTCTTTGACGACTTAGACTTTTTCGGAAATCCAATTCTTCGATATCCACCAAGACGTCCTTATCGTAAGTTGTTATCAATCTTAGGATATACAGGCTTTTCTAAACAAAGCGAAAATATCAATTTGCAGCTTTATTAAATTTTCTCACTGCTACGAAAGTTTTTGGTAGATTTCTGCTTTAATTTTTTAAATTTTTCTTAAAGAAAACAGCCAAAGTAAATTTTCTTTGCTTTATTTGAAATTTTAATTTCATTACCATTCGAAAAAACTTGAAAATCTCTTGCTTTATCTACAAAAATAAATTTATTATTACACGCACAGTTAACACATGCAGACATTTTCAAAACATCAAGATATATATTTTATAAATAATTGAATTGCATGTAATTAGACATGCAGGATTATTTCAAGGATGACCTATTCAAGGACTATTCAAGTGGTTACAATAGTTATAATAGCAGCTACAACAGCTATAGTAAACCTCCCAAAGGACTTTCACGGGAACGTTCGAATTCTCGTGAAAGGTGCCGGGAACGATCTCCTTCTTTGAGACGTACCTCTCGTAAGTTTTTCTTTGGTTTTCTTCTCCTCTTTAAATAAATTAATCCATAATTATCTAAATTTAATTGAAATAAAATTTTAAAAAACATAAATTAGATTAACATAATTTAAAAGTATCGCTTGTGAAATTAAATGCTCCTTGACATAAAATAAAACGCGACGAATCATTAATCATCACTGGTTTCACATTGGGAATTTTCCTGAATGTTGAAAGTATCGCTTTTTCACATTAAGGAAGAAAGGAAATATATTTATAACAAACAAATGACAAATTGATTCATTTGTTTTGCTGAAAGGAAATCTAAAAATAAAAATTACTAATTCAGCATTACAAATCACAAGATTTTGTAATATTATGTAATTTGAAATTTACTTCCAATCAAAGATTTTAGATTTTAAAAATTCTTTGATAATAAATCAAATACCCAACCAAATAAAATTATTTCCCATTTTATCCAATTAACTTCAACAATTTTAGAAATCCCACGCGAAATTGCTCTCATATTATGACATTATTACTAAGCTTCTTTATGCTTCCATCAACATTGAATTTTGCATGTAGCTTTGTCGTTGTCGCCAGTTTTGTACTTGTTATACTAATCAGGCGAGGACTTAGCATAGCATCAACAACAACGCAATGAAAACTTGCAAGTTAAACTTGGAAACTTTAGTAACAAATAGAACACGGAATTGTGCACAACATTCTCTTGCAACAAATTAATTTCATTCAGTTATTCACATTTAAAATTCAAATTTTGGTAATTAACAAATTATATATGTTTTTATTTTTTGATTGCACATTGATTGCTGCTTAATTCATTCTTTGTGTGCTTTTTATTTGTGTGTGAATTGAATGTGTTGCTTTTAGTTGGTAGT
The DNA here is from genome assembly GCA_030556245.1 of Falagria sp. GC000072. Lineage (NCBI taxonomy): Eukaryota > Metazoa > Arthropoda > Insecta > Coleoptera > Staphylinidae > Falagria > Falagria sp. GC000072. Next base: position 8,109 of record JASKGN010012199.1, on the reverse strand, counting down.
ACGGGCACAGCATCCTCAATGGACGCTCTGTGGGATTTGCACCCTCGTAGATTAAGTGAAGCTGGTCTTAGCAGATATTCAGGTGCGTATTTCACATTTGCAACGAAGAATTTTCTTCACTTTTTTGATCTTCAATCAATTTGCATGAAGTTTGCGTTTGCTCGTTAAGCACAATCTATATATCAATTTTTCTTGTTCTTACAAAAAAATATTTTAAGATGTTCCCACGACATCACCATAAAAGTTTCAACAAGTTACAGTTTGTGAATGTTGCCACAGAAATAAATTGATCATTGTTAAATATTTTAGATAACAACACGGTGCTAACGGAAGACACAAATAGTTTCATCATCGGTCAACGAGTTTTCGTAGGAGGCACAAAACCCGGTCAGATTGCTTATATTGGTGAAACACAATTTGCACCAGGTGAATGGGCTGGAATTGTTTTAGATCAACCAATTGGTAAGACAAAATCTTAAAAAAGTTAATTAATATTCTATATAAATTTGTTTGAATTTTTCTAGGTAAAAATGATGGTTCCGTTGGTGGAATTAGATATTTCCAATGTGAATCTAAAAAGGGCGTCTTCAGTCGTCTTACACGTCTCACACGTTATCCTTTGGGTCCTGATGGAGCAGGAGGTGATGCTTATTGTACAAGTCCATCACCAACAAATGGAATGCGCAAATCCCAAATTTCACCTACCACCAGCACCAGATCAGCTTTAAGTAATTTTTACCAACTTTGCTTTCTTAAATTCAATAAAACTACAAATAAAACTACAAATTTTTTGTAGGTATTTCCAATACAAGTTTGGCTTCTGCCCATGTGGATTTTAAAATTGGAGATCGTGTGATTATCAAATCCAGTCAAGGTTCTAAAGTTGGAACGTTAAGATATATGGGATTCACAGCTTTTGCAAATGGCGAATGGTGTGGTGTTGAATTAGATGAACCTCGTGGTAAAAACGATGGTTCTGTTAATGGAGAACGGTTAGTTTAAAGCTTATCAAACTTCATTTCTTATTTTCTTAATAAAAATTTGACTTTTAGATATTTTGATTGTCGACCGAATTATGGTCTCTTTGCTCCTGTAAGTAAAGTGAGCAAATCACCTTCAAATCGCAAACCTGGTAATTGCGTTGTGCATTCTTCTTCGATGCGAAGATCGAATTCGAAAGAGTCTTTGCTTTCTATGAACTCGTCAATGGCATCGACTTCCACGAGAAGGGTAAGATTAGGTGTTACATCGCTAACTCCACAGGTGGGTTGTTGTTATGATCTGTAAAAAGCTCAACTTTATTAAGAACTTTCCAAAAGAAAGATAAACAACAACCGAACCAACAACACTTAATTTATTGGCACAATTCTAATCGATTAATTTATTGATTTTATTAATATTTTGACATTTTAGTTTTGTATCTGTTTTTAATTTGCTAAAACACTAATTAAGTTGTTTTGTTTGTTGTGTTTATGTTTTTTTGTTTAAAAAAATATTTAATTTAATAACTCCACATAAATATGAATTATTTGAAATTTGAGTGACTAATGTGTGATTTTTCTTTTGCATTTTTGGCTTTTAATTATTCAGAGGTCAACACAAACACCGCCAAAAGGCAATTCAACACCATTACCATCTAGAACAGCTCTGCAGGTAACTTACTAAATTGGTACTTCAATAAAAATTCATTCGCAATTGGAAACAAAGAGAAATGAATTTGCCACATCTTTTTTATTATTTGATTTTTATTTTATTTGAACTTTAAACTTTTTGCAGTCGAGTTAACAAGAAAAGAAAAAACGAATTCGTTTTGAAATATTTGCACATGAAAATTGGAGGTTTTTAATTATGATTTGTTCTGTAATCCTTATTTATTTTACCTTTTTAATCCTTGATGAATTTGCATTTGCTTGTGAAAGAAAATGTAGAACTGTGTAATGTAGACTAGAAAAGATGTACCTAATACTTTACATACATTGTATAATTTATTAACAGTAGTTTGTAAGTTTTTATTTAGTTGCTACTACTTTTGTTTCGTTTTGCTACTACATACTTATTTGAATGCATATTAAAATAAATATTATTTGTGATTTGTTTTATTATTTTGTCTTGCAATTTTTAAGTAGCTATTTGTTGTTGTTGGCAATATTTTATTTAGTTTTATGTCATTATAATCCTAATAAAATGTTAATGATCCTTGAGAGGACGCCAACGATTTTATGTTTCGTTGATGTCCGCGTTTGCATTTTCCTTATATGAAATTACAACCGTGGGATGAGTGGTCACACCAACCGTTATTAAATCTTTAGCAACTTGATTCAATAATACTTTATCATTATTCTATGATTTATTATTTTTGTTATTGTCAACGTTTTACCTTGTCTACGCTTCCTATGTAAATAGTTTACCTTGAACTTCGTTGTTGATACTTTAATAATAAATTTTAATTTAAATAAATACCAAATTCTTGATTCATCAATGTTGATTTTGCAAATTTTGAACATCTTCATTTAATTAAATAATATCCCGTAGATATGTTAATGTTTTATTTTGCTAAAACAACTTTCATTCCCTTCTAAATTTAGCAATTTCCCCATAAAATTAATTAGCATTGAGTAAATATCAATTAACATCTTAATAATAATAATTTATGCAGAAGCAAACAGAAACAACGTTTTTTTCAATAAAATTTCCACGCAGTTTCCTCTCTCCAACCTTGAGTTTTCCAAATTAGTCACACAATAATGCGTATTAATTAAATTATACGATGTTCTTGCTTATTTTGTATAACTGTGCCACATTTATTCGCACGTAAATCAATCAATTAATTTCCTTGGAAATGGGAACATTCATTGATCAAAATAATGTACAATCGCTAAAATGCAATTACTCCAAAATGTGCAAATGTTTCAACTTTCGTTTTACATAGACCTCATAAATTCCCAATGCAAACTTTACTTTTTCTTATCTATAGGACGTGCTCAAAGAAAAACAGCAACATATTGAGCAGCTGTTAAAAGAACGGGATTTGGAGCGTGCGGAAATTACAAAGGCGGCGAGTTTGGCTGACGAGGCCGAGCAGAAATATGTTACTTTACAGAAAGACTTTGAAAATGTATGGTGAAATATTACTTAATCGATAGAGTCTCATGGAGTGTATTTGTAATTTGAATTTGTTTACTTTTAGTATCGTATTGACAATGAAAGAAAACTTAAGGATATTCATATCAAATTGGCACAGACTGAGAATGACAATAAGGAACTTGTGGTGCAATTGGAGGAAGAGCGAGCCAAGAATGAAGATTGGCAGTTTAAGTTTGAAGAAGCTGCAATTACCAAAGCTGATGTTGAAGTAAGTTGGTATATCTTTTACAAACTTTTATTAGAACATTTCTTATTTATTTACACATTCCTTTCTAATTACAGCACCGTATCAATGCACAAAAAGTAAGATTATGTGTTTTCATTGTTTCATGTGTTTGTTTTCTTCGCATAATCTTTTCTAGCTTCTTAAACTATTTGTGTGATTCTAAATTGTTGAAATAATTAAGTATACTAAAGATGATACTAATTAATTGTTATTTATAGAGTACAAATGAAGAATATGTTGCAAAGATTGCTGAACTGGAATTGCAAATTTCCCAATTTCAAGCCCAAATTGATGTGGAAAGTTCAAAACTTATTCTGGTTCGGAATGAATTGGATTTGGTCAAAGAAGAAAATGCAGCAATCAAAGTTGAATTGGAACATGCAAACGAAAAACGTTCAAGTTTAGAATATGAAGAAACTAAATCTATTGGTAAGTTTTTAAATTTAAATCATTATTCATATTTTTTTGCATAAATCATATTTTTATTTTATTAATGCTGTATAGAATTGGTGCAAACATTACAATCACAAGTAGATGAAGCCAATAGTGCCTTAAAGCAACACCAAGAAATGTCTGCAAAACAAATTGAAGATCTCAACAAACAGATTTCCAAATTAAATGCAGAACATGAAGTGGAAAACTTCAAACTGAATCAGGAAATTGAAGAAGTTCGTGCCAAATATATCAACGACATTAATGCCAAAAACGATGAACTAAAACTGATTACATGTAATTACGAAGAAGCTAAAACCATCTTAGAAAATACAATCAAAGATCATGAGAAGTACAGATACGAAGCTGATGTGAATGAGCAAGCAACAAAGAAAGAATTAGATAAGTTAAAGATGGAGATGAGTGCCAAAATACTCGAGCTCGAAACGCAACATGAACTTGCCAAAACTCAGACTGAAAATATTAAGAAGCTAGAGGAGGCTTTGGCAAAAACACAAAAAGATCTCGAAAGTCAAATTAAAGAGACTGAAAATGTTAACATGGAAGAAGAAAAATCTATGATTGAAGTTGAGAAATTAAAGACTCAACTAGATGAAACCAATGTATGCATTGCCAAATTAAAGGAGCAATTGGAAATCAAAGAGGAAACTTCCAAAAAAGAAGTGGAAGCAGCCAATGATAAAGTTATTAAATTGAATGAACAATTCAATCATGTTAAAGGGGAGTTAGTGGCTATAACTCAAGAATTACAAGGTTCTTTGTCTAAATTCCAAACTAATGAAGAAGAACTAGCAAGAAGTTATCAGCAGTTGGAGAAAGGAAAGATGGAGTATATGCAAATTCAAGAGAAGTTGCAACAAGAATTGCAAGTTATTGAACAAGCTAAAATCAAAGAGTCGCAATTGGTGCTTGAATTAGGTGATGCAAAACGAAATGCATTGCAAAATGAAGAAAAATTAGTTGAAGCTGATAAAATCAGACAAAAACTTGAAGCTGAAATTCAACAATTGCTAGGTGCTAGTGGAGAAGAAAGCAGTAAATTGGAAATTTTAAATAAGGAATTACAATCGAAACAAAGTGAGTTACAACAAAATAAAGAACAATTTGAAACAAGAATTAAGGAGTTGGAACATATGTTACAAGAAGTGAATATTAAATTTAACAACACGGTAGAGAAAGGAACTGCGGAAAAAACAGAATTCGAAAAGGTAAATGCTAATTTGAAAGCTGAACTTGCTGAAGCAAATGAAAACAGTCAAAAAACAATTGACAATTTGAATAAAGCAATTAACGATTTGAAAAACAATTTGAATACGAATCAATTAAATGTTCACGAGAAAGATCAAACTTTAGAACAGTTGCAACAAGAACTCAACAACGAAATGCAAGCTAAAAATTCCCTCCAAGAAAATTTAAATGACATTACACAACATAATCAAAGCGTGCAACAAAAACTCGAAGAAACTTTAAGTGAAATTGCTCAATTGAAGGAAACCTTAGCCCAAAGTAATGAGCAACTACATAATTCAAACAAAAATTTGGAAGTGCAAAGTTCTCATAGCGAAGAAGTTTTTGCGCAATTGAAAAACAACTTCGATGAAGAAAGAGACAACTTACAAGCACAACTTTCTGAAAAAGATAAATCCGTCCAAGAGCTACTTGCTCGTATTGAAGAGATTGAAAAACAAAACAGTCAGAAAGATGCCTTTGCAACTGAAAAAGATCTAGAGATCGAAACATTGAAGCAAACTCAATTAGATACCAAGAAACATGCTGAAGAGCTACGTGTGGATAACCAAAACAACAAACAATTGTTAGAGAATGCTCATCAAGAGCTTGCTAAACTTAATGAGAAGTATCATGACTTAGTAAGTAAACTTCAAGAAAAAGAACATGAATTACAAGAAGCGCACAAAGGAGAAGCTACAATTCTCGAGAAAAATAATAAAATTTCGTCGTTAGAAAGCAAACATATTGAATTAGGTAAAACTATCGAATCAATTACAAACCAACTTGAAGCTTCCAAAGCAACCGAAATCAAAATTCAGAAAGAGTTGGAAGATAAAACTCAGCAAGTTCATAATTTGGAGAATGCTATAACTTCGAAAGAAAAGGAAAGCAGTGATGTCAATTCGAATTTAGTAAAAAGTAAAAACGATGAGATTGCTAAGTTACAAATTAATTTACAAGAAGTTACTACTACAATGCAGAAAATGGAACAAGTGAATAACGATTTAAAGAAGCAATTAGAGAATCTTGAAGGTTCTAAAGCTTCTATTGTTGGAGACTTGCAAACTTTGAATAATCAACATGTTTTGTTTGAAAAACTTCTTAAATCGATGAAAGTATCTGAAGATCATAAGAATGAATTATTAAAAAGTAATGAGGTGAAAAATAATGAGATGCTTCGAGCTTTGGTATCATCTTTGAATATACAAATAATAAATGACAATAAGAATAAAGTACAAGAATTAGAACAATTAATTAATACAAATAACGAGAGTTTAGTTGCTGCTAATAATTTGGTAAAGAAACAAGGAAATGAAATAATGCTTCTACACCAAGAATTGCTAAAGATGAAAATGGATGCTGAGAAGAAACCTACCAATGTACCAATATTAACAGATGAAGCTGTAAGTTTTTTTTCTCAATTCTACTAATTATTTATTTTATTTAAAATCACTAAACTCTTCTTACTTTGCTAGCAAGCATTGTTGGTTTTAGATGCAATTGATTTCGATTTTTTTCTTTTTAATTATTAACACACACAGGTTTGAGTTAATTTTTATTATTAATACTGCATGTGTTTCGCTTTTTTTTCTTGATTGGTAAACATTAGGTAAACAACAATAATGCGACATATTCAAATGATTATAAACAGCTGCTCGAGGAGAAAATCGAAGCTGAAAGTCAAATTGAATTTCTTCGCTCGATCATTGCTGATATGCAGAAGAAGAATGAAGATCAAAAGGCACGCATTGAAATTTTAGAAAGCGGATATAGTCCAGCAGCTGCTGATGAATTAAATTTGTAAGTGGCAATTCATTTAAATTGCAGAATCACAATGTATTTTTGGTTTTATTGTTATTTAGAATGGGTGGATTGATGGAAAAGAAGGTAGCCCCACGGATGTACTGCGATATTTGTGAAGAATTCGATTTGCATGAGACCGAAGATTGTCCAACTCAAGCTGATGAGGATATGCCTGCTTTGAGACCACCTGGAACAAAGAAAGAAAAACCACCACCACGACCTTATTGTGAAATATGTGAAGGTAATTCATATTTATTGTAACGATTTCTTGATTCGTTTGTTTTTTGCATTCGTCATTCCTGATTTGTTTCAGTGTTTGGACATTCAACAGATGATTGCACCGAGGATGAAACTTATTAATTTAAATGCTTATTAGTTCAATTTTAATGAAGTACATGTAATTTGTTATCGTTATCTTGTATTAACTTATTATAAAATACTCCGTTTTTGGAGATCATTAAATTTTTACAGAAACACCAGTTATGGAACCTTAATTAATTTTTATTTAGGTTCAATTTTTATCTAAATTGAATTTAAATATTCATTTATTAATTTAAAGTTCTGGAAATTTAGATACAAAGCATCTGCTTGCTTCATATATCTTCTTAATTGATAACACATAACCAGGATGTAGCTAAACATTTCATTTCGAGACAGCAAGGAAACATAGCCAAGTGTTCAATTGCTACTGATTGTGGTGAACTTGAGTCAAGCAAAGAACTGAAGACATAAGTTATTTAGATAAATTCCAATCTACAATTCTTAAATAAAATTCGCATTAGTCAAATTTTTAAAGCCTTCTTTGATATTATATTTATTTATTTTCAATTACATTTCATGAGCATCAATACCTTCCTGAGTTTTATAACATCCTCAAATATTACAATACTACTAAATTAATACACATTTAAACATGATTATAATACCTTAAGAATGATAGTAGGCTGACCATTCTTAGAGAAAGCTTTCTCGCTGTAATGCATCACAGAATTTGAAGTCATAAGGAACCTCATTTCCACTGATGGTCTTCTCATCGATCTTCTGGAATTTGTTATCTCTTCCAGACTGAATATTAGACCAAACAATATCAACATTTTCATCAAGTTCAAATCAGTTTTGCTTGTGTATGAAGCCAGCAACATGCATCAACTCAAGTAACGGAGTGCCCACTTATGCAAAGCATCCAGGAATATGTAGCTTTACAACTTGCTTGCCCTAAATTCTTTCAACACTTGACCAACATCCTGTGTTTG
>JASKGN010012173.1:0-15266 GCA_030556245.1 Falagria sp. GC000072 | reverse complement strand
TAATACTAAACACATTTGAAAGTTGTCCAATATCCGAAACCGCATTTCAAACATATTTTTACCGACGTGATTTGGGGATTCAACGAAATCATTAATTATAGCGTTGAGATTCTGAAGAATTCACATTAAAGACCTTAGCGTGTTATTACACAAGCTTATATGTATATATATACATACATATATAATACATATTTGATACCAAGGCACGTGTAACTGTTGTTCGACATTTAAACCTGTGTCGATCTTGAGCTTTCTTCTATGCATGTCAAGTTTTGTCGTATCCTAAAGCCTCATTTTATTCATATGCCAGCAATGTGAATGTAGAGCAATGTTTGTGCCAGGAACACGTAACGTCATGCAAAATAAAATTCCGAAGTAATAACACTTTATCTTTCCTTGATCTGAAGATGCAAAGCAGTTGCGACATGACTACAATTCATCCTGCTTTTACTTCCTTTTTGTCATTGCTTATATCAAAGTATTTGTCACCTTTTGCAGAATATAGGACTTAACTGTTCTTGATTGCATCAACACTTTAGTTGTTGCATACAATGCTCTTATTAACTTTGTAATTGACGAAGAAACGTCACTAATAACAACAAAGTCAGTTGAAAAGTGCATAATGTAATTTAATTGTTAATTAGATGCACTTCAATCTCGATTTGAAAGAAGAGAAGCCCTTTTGCTCTTAATAAATATTCGTTGTAATTGGGTGTGCGCACAATTCAAAACGCGTGCTCTTTATTAAACGTGTGGTGTATTCCCAGAAATTTCTAATGGAAAAGAAGGAAACTTTAAATGTGCAAGAAAATGTAAGTGTGTAACGCGTGCTTTGCGTTCCAGAAACTTGAATTAAAACACATAACAGGACCGCCTTTAATGAAATACATATTTCAAATTATGTACGTGAAACTTATAATTTCATTTCTTAATTAACATTCTGTGAGCAAAAATTTATGAAATTACCAAAACTAAGATAAAAGTTAATATGCTCGTTGAATTAGTAAAATACAATCCTGCTGGAATAGAAGAACTTCATGAATAAGTATACTCTTCTCCACTCTCGCATCCAAGTTGGGTAAGGTGAGCGAAATCTCTGCTCAAGTCGAAACCTGTTTGATTGAAAAAGTGCCTTCGGCGCACGGGCCGAGCAGTTCGCTCCAGCGGCCTCGAGGAAGGTCCGTACGGTCCACGGAATTGGAGTTGGAATGGTTGGAGTCCGGTGCTATCGCAGATACCTACATGCCATCAGTAGATATGTATATTGTATATACATGTATATATAAACACACTTAGTCAGGTAACTTAAGTCGCATGCGCGAGTCCTTCGCGCCGTCGCTCTTCAGCTTGAATAACCTTCTATGACCCTAAAACTTCGCCCATGGCTATTGTTGTTTACGAACGGTGACCAAGTGGCGGCCTACCTGTATCTTTCTTTCGTCTCCTCAGTTTCTTAACTTTACTCTATCCGTGAGAATCGCACAGGACATGTGGTTGCAGGATTTACATTTTGTACCGTGATAAGACTTTTGTGTTGACAACATTTTTGTTAGGTGACAATTATTTCTGGTAGGCTAGAAATTTAGACGAAAATAATACTGAGCGCAAAAATCTTAGGAATTTCACCCTTGTTTTCGCATATGTAGAAATGTCATCCCAGTGTGTGAATGTGAATATATGAAGTCAGACGTGTCGTGAATTGTAAACTTGCAATGAAGCTACGGATGCAATGGCCCAGCACGAAGTCATTGAGGGCGACGACTGGCACCACATCAACAACCCTAGTGAAGGAGAGGTGAAACCATTCCAGAATGGCAATACCAAAAATTCAGGAAGCGGTAGTGGAGATACTTTGGAATCACAATGGATTGGTGTTGATCACCTGTCTTTACCATTGAATCCTCTTTGCATAACTGATGCGACTCATGAAATCCTGCGACCAAAACCAAGAAGGTAAAAATTTGTTTTACTTTGTTACATTCTTTATGGGTTTTGTAAGAGTTTCAAAATTGGGTAATTTATCTATCAACTAGTGACTGCTGTGTACTCTTGTCATGCTGACATGCACAAAAAATAAAGGATTGAATTTGCGGGTAAGAAAACGATGTCAAAAACTTGAAAATGTAAGCGAAGAGTAAATGTATAAATGCTCCCTTGGGAACATGCCTTGAATAAGAACAGGATGATTAATGTGCAGCTACTTCAAAGGGGAGTTTTAGTTCTGCGCGGTAATTTAATACGATACGCATCGCCAATGCCTATATTTTGTTTTATGCTTTTAGTTGACTTTACAGCAAAATTAATTGAATTACGTTGCAATCGAAGTTTATCGTGTCAGAGATTCTTCTTGGAAAATTTCCGCAGGAAAAGTTTTTACACAGTTGAATGGATGTTGTTTTTGCTTCTGTAATGATCTGTATTTTGGATTGAATCAAATTGTTCTATACAGTATTCTATTTATTACTTCAGGTATTCAATTTGTCCAATTAAATAATTGCTAACTGCCATGAGCTCGTTAAAGTGCAAGAGTTACTAATCTAATTATAAGTTTTCACGCAAATAGTTTTGTTCTGCAAATTTGTATTGCTTATACTTTGTAACACATTTTATTGCAAAACTTTTGATTTATTTATATTTATTTGAAACTTCCGGGTATTTATTGTGTTGGTTACTAATTTATTGTTTTAAGACTTTTTCGTTTGCATGGTGGAAATTAATTAAGAATTTTACTCTTTTGTCTCTAAACCATTTAATAAATCTCTCGGTTAGGTAATGGACTGTTAATACAGTTCTGTCAGTATCAAGGCCACCACCCAGGGCATAAAGTTAAAAACTTGAAAGGGGGTTTAGAGATGCTTTAGTTGGCCCAATTTCTATGCTTGACACTTAGCTTTCTTTTATAATTATGAGTAAAAAATTATATTTTATATACGGTTTTACATTCAAATTGTTTTTGGACACGGACAGAAGAAAATGCATATAGTGCAACGTTGATATCGACTTAATGAAAAGTAGTGTTGGGAATTGATGTCAAACTTGTATACAAACAATTATTCTCGCTGAAGAGTCATGAGGGGAAAGACGCGGTAGTCCAAATGGAACATTCAAGCACTTCTGTAAGTTTGAAAGCTAAAAAGATGCAATTTTAATTTAAACTTTTTTCTATTAGTGGTCACTAATATTTGGAAATACATACATATATGTATTACATTCATAAAAAGACACTTTAGTTAGGAAACAGCATCTAGACATTCTAGACGGTCGTAAAATGTAATTAAATCTCTCCGATTTTCATTAATTTGCATTGTAGCTACAATTTCCTTGATTGGAGTTTTTTTTTATATCTAGTTTAGTGCCTTCGATCGATCCAATGCAACAAGTTTGTTTTGTGCTTGTTATGTACTTTGATAAAAAATTGGGTTTTACAAGTGATTACATTGGATTATGCATATGACAATAGCAGCAGGTCCTTGGCATTAGAAAGGTCAGTGGTAGTAATTTATGATAACATTTTTACTTTTACCTCGTATGGACCCTGTTTGTGACTTACAGGTATTAGCAACTTTTCCTTTTTTATTGTCTCATAATCTTTTTTGGTTGTTTCTAAAAGTTTGTGTCAAACTTTGGGAGATTACCCTAAGATGGTTGTATAATTGCAAAGGTAAATGCAAAGATGCGATGTGAAAAACTTGATCAAATGTAAGTCATAAACTTAGCGTATGATAAACAATAACGAGAATAAGAACGAAACCAAAGCAAAACGCTGACAACTGCATATTTCAATTTGCATGCACAAACCATGTTCACAGCCCACTTGATCCCCAATTCAGGACTTTGCTATTGCGCATCTAAAGAGTTGTTTCACCAGGTACTAGGAGGGCAGTAGTTACGGTAAATTTGACTAAAGGTGTAAATAGAATGTAAATAGAGTTTGGCACAACCTTTTTAAACATTCTGTATATTTGGATGATTTTTGGTACTGTGCGAAAGATGCCAGTTCGGATCACCACTCGAAAACGTTTTTACTTTAATTTCAAATTTTAGCATAAATAGATAACATTTATGAGTACAAGAAAATATCCTTTTGTTGAATACTTGAATAATATATTAATATTTTCAGTAAATTTTGAATTGCATTACTTACATCAAAATATCAATATCAATTAGAAATTTATTGTTATAAATATGCTATTGTAAATGTTAATTTTTTTTGAATTTATAAATCTAGGCTTTAATACTTTATTTATTATTAGTTTGGGACACAATTTTATTGTTCTGTATCTTATTCAATTTCTCATATTTGAAACACTCAGGGAAAAATATTGAATCTTTGTACTTTTTTTATTTTATTTTTATTAGTTTTCTAAAATCAATATTGCATAAGAATATATAAAACTGCCTGCTTAAAAGTTAAATTTTGTCGAAGCTGTGGTTAAATTGTAATTACCAGTTATTGAAACACGAACAATTACTATTCAAATTGTTCGTTTAATACAATTTATATTAAATTTAGTGAAAATTCGAACATGTTCTGTGGTTTATCCAATTATCCACAAATTAGTGCTGTCCACTAATTCTAGCGCAAATTTCACTCATTTAGTCGTATCTTTCCATGTTTGTTTTTGGCAGAACTTTTTCCTACTGGAATATTCATGAACATCTGTGTTAATAGCATGCACATTTAAATTAAGCCGAAATGTTGTTTTAGGCAACAAATAAATTTGCAGTTGCAATGTGCTGACACAAACAAAAACGAAAAGAGATCGCAGTTTTATTCATTTGAATAACAAATAATATTAAGCGTCCTTAAATGTATGATTTAAAATTTACACTTAAGTCATAAGAACTCGTAAAACAATATTTAATTTAATAAGAACATAATAAATTATAATTTTGCTAAAATAATTAGTGGAAATTTCCACGAATTGTTAATTACATTGAAAGTATAAGTTTATAGCGAAAGTTTATATCTAACATAAACAATATTCGACATGATGATTACGGTTTCCTTATTTTCATTGTTATCGTCTCCTTGGAAGATGTAGCGAGAAGTGTATAGTTTACCTTCCGTTCCGTTGTTAGATCTCATTCATTGTCATTTCTGTTTGACAAGCATATAATCTTGAAAACGGTAAAATTGAAATAAATATACTATAATTATAAATAACCGTCGCTTCGAATACTTTTCATTCCCGTTAAGTTAAATAATATAGAAAAAGCGATCAGTTCTTGCTACTTGCGCCGTTCTTGTTTTGTCGGTTTGCATATAAATAAGCATTCCGAAATTAATTTGATATTAAACGAGCAATTACAAACATTATTGTTGATTTTATTATTAAGAAGTTGTCGAATGATATTTAATTATAAATTGAGCCACTTATTTGCATTTAAATAAAATTAAAGTAATTAATGCGCCTTTGTGAAGTCTCGAAATTAGCAAGAAAAGTGAACACAAAGAACCAAGTTCTATTCGGACTAATTTGGGGTCTCGATTAATTTGGCACGATTTAAATGCGGCTACTTTTAGAATAAGAAATTGAGGATTCATTTCAAATGCAAATATATTAGTTTCTTCTTTTGTTTTATGCATTCATTACAAATGTATTTTAAGATTATATTATTAAAACTTCGCAAGTGCCAAACATAACTTAACAGGTATTAAGATATTAAGTTAGTTCGTTTTTCTTTGGAAATTTAATCTATAGAAAACTTATAATTCTAAAATAGTCGTAACTTTTTAGGTTTGAGATTAATTTTTGGTGTGATATGAAAACTAAGTCTCAATAAAAATATTTAATTAATTTTATTTTATTGTATGGTATACAAAATACATAGAATTGATATTTTATAAAATTAGTTGCGCTGGAAAATATTTATAAATCCATCTTCTATAGTCTATATATATTAAAGGAAGTTTAGAAAAGTTTCTTAATTTTAAATGTTTTGAAGTTAAACTTGTATTGCTGATAATGTGATACTCAGGGTTCTTCTTAAATGTATTTTTTATATCGGAAGAATTCAGCGCTTTTTGTCAAAGACATCATGTCTCAATGAACTGAACTCTGGAGCGCTTCATACAATGTATATTACTTTTTTATGACATGGAAATTCTTTACTTCTTTGGTACTTCTACATTTGATACTTTCTTACTTCTTGGTACTAAATTTATAAATTATATTTTTAATTGTTAAATTTATCGATGAAAACTTTTTGATGAACAATCAGTTTATCAAAATATACTGTGAAATTATTTATTGGAATTGGAATAATAACATAGTAGCAATATTTCATTTAATCCCTATTACTCACTTTTAAATCCAACCAGGTAATTGCCGCTTGTGCATCAGAAACAGATTCTAAAGACGACGTCTTTCTTCTCATACTGCACCTAGACCAGTGTTTCCCAACAATGTTACACTGAGCAGTGTTTTCCACACGAAGTAATTTTAATATCTTGGTAAATCATCAATTTATGGGACAATGTAAACTGTCAATATACAATTATTATATATAAACGGTACGGCATAGGCACCCTTTTTAGGAGACAAGTTGGGAAGCACTGACGTAATCTTTTTTATTTTTCTTCATTTTCTCTATAAAGTTTATTAATTTTATTATTAGAAGAAAGTGAAGTAATGCGGTAATAGTTTTATTTTTCTATAGTGTATTACAGAAAACGGTGTCGATAATTTCAGGTGAAAACTTTTATTCTTTATTTTAAACGATTATCGGAGTCATTTATCAGCGATAACTGGAGTTTCTTTAACAACTTTTATTTCACTGAAATCCGGTAAAATTACCTGATAGTTTTAATATTTAGAAATAAAAGTAAATCGAATTTACTTAGATATTCGTGTTTTCTTTTCTGGGTTAATTTGGGTGAACTAATTTCACATCTTAGTCTTAACAAAATGATAGATTACGTAGTTAGTTCTATTAGTGGCAAATTTGTCTGCATTTATTGCTGAACCTTATTTTTTGCTGCTTTCTCTATTATCTTCATTTTAGTTAGTTCGAAGTAAAATTGTGTACCAGCGCCATCACTTTTTTTATTTAATATACTTCTGAAGGATATTACTTTCTTTGAAGAAATATATTACATAAAAGGTAACAGGTATTTTAATAATTTTATTTTGTCTTGGGAATTTGAAGTAATTATTTAGGATTTATAAAACTTTATGTTTAAAATGTAATAGATAATAAAACATGCATTTTAATTTATTTAATATATGACATTTTCAGAATACTTTTTACTAGTTAGAAAAGTAAGAAAGAAGAGTTAATTTATTTTTATAGATGTTAAGAAATAATGTAATAGTTACATTAGAAAAGTGTGCGCAAAAATCCAAAACCATAAAAACGGATATAAATTTCCTCAGGTAATGTGTACTACAGGAAAGCCACTAATGCGAGTTGTTCACGCCATGTCGGTTCTAGTTTCCCAATTACACATTTCCTAATTTAATTCATTATAATGCAATAATAAAGGAAAACATTCAGTGAATATATAACTCAATTAATATTAATATTGAATCTTATGGTTATATATAAATAATAAACATTAGAAATTTTTTAATTATTCAAAACTCGTAATGGAAATAAGGAAATATAATATTTAAATTATTAAAAGAATATGTAATACTTTATATCAAATGGTTGAGTGAACAGTGTATAAATATTGATTACCAACAATATGAGCAGACTCTATTTATTATCAGGCATTAGGTTAGTTCACGTTTAAGTTTGCTTTTACTCTTTAAACCGCATTTTGCAGCTTCGTCATAATCTAAAGCTTGAGTAAATCAAAAGATGATTTATGATAATATTTTTCAACATCTACTAACTTAGTGCTTGGTCGATTTTATTTTCATTTGGAAACTTTCTATATCATAAATATTATCAGAAAAATGTGTACTTCTTTCTATTATTTTTCTCATCATGATTTTACTTTTTTACTCTTCATGGGTATATATTATTATTAAAATCATTCTAAATCGAAATTTTGATGAATAAGTTAGCTTGGGGACCGCTAAAATGGTATTTCAAGAAAATCTTTAGAAGGGTGTGGATAACTGAGTCAATTAAGAGATAGACATGTCAGAATTCTGCTCTAGTTGTGCCAATTTGACTTTCAATAACATCGGTTTACATATATAAAGGTGACAAACGAAAAATCTAGAAATCTTTAAAATTGATAAACAACTTCTAATGTTGTAAATTTTTAATCTTTGGTTTGGATAACTACTGATTTTTATTTAGGACTATAATTTCGATAATTCATAATTTATCAACTTAGTTTATAAATTAAGTATAAATTGCACGATTGAATTTGGTTGTAATTTACTAAAATCGATTGAAAAAGTGGTCACATGGCTTCTCACAAACTCATCTCAGGAAGGTCTGAGATGTGGCGGGTATAAAGGTACGAGCAATCTACAATCTACCCAAAAGTGCAAAGCTTCGCAATTCTATTGATAAGCCAAATTTTTATAGGCGGGCAAAAAAGGCACCCTGCTTCCTGCCTTCAGAAGCAGCTGTGAAGCCAGTTACATAATAGGAACACGGCACATTTTAAAATTTTAACAAAATTTGTTTTTTTGAACAAACTACTTGAGATATGTGTTTAAAAAAAGTAAACGCTATCTGGTAGAAGTTTAAATTCTCTAGATTTGTAATTTATAATTGATTGATTGGATGTGATGTTTCATGTGGCTACAAAGTACAGCTAAACACGGAACTTTAAATTTTAAACTTTGTTGTTAAAACTACTCAATTACAAACCTAGATATTTACAATTACAACATACTTAACGAATTTTTGAAAATCTCTAAAAATGCACTTTTAAACACCAGATTGTTTTATATTGATTTCCATATACATACTTACCAATTGATAAATGAAGTTCTTCAACCATTATGGTTAAAACGTCCTTCCTCAGAGAATCATTATTCTTTGCAATCTTTGCATTTCCAAAATTTATTCAAAATGTGACTGAAGTATTATTAAATTTTTCAAATCATTTTAAAATGAAATATTCATGTCTGTGTCAAAAACAGGAATAAAAGTCTATACGTACTTGAAAAATCATGAATGGACAAATCGAATATAAATGAAGTTAGAAGTTCAAATAAACTCTGAGTGCCTTTTTATATTTCCTGTATTTTATTCATTATTTCAGCGTGAAATATAAGAAACTTACTTGTGTACTTTTACAACATTTATTTTCATGTCGTCGTGTCACTTTTTCCTTGTCTTAACTCATTATTTCAGTCAGTATCTCTTTTGTTTTGTTGAATCGTTGATTAGTTCGATCGAATAATCAACAGCTAAAGATGAGATCTAACAAAATTACCATTGTAATTAAGTTTCAAGAAAGAAATTATATTTATGTATTCCAGAGTCGAAGTTGGATAAAAAGTTTAAATTCGCATAAATTTATTTTAAAACTTATTCCATTTTTTATTTTAAATCCGGTCCTGTATGCAAATTTAAAATATAAATTAGATGCAAAGAAGTGCACGATGTTGTAGCTAATTTGATTATTTTTATATCCTCGTTAAATCTTGGCATCTAAAGTAAAACTAAAAACTGGTAAGTAAACAATTGGGGTTCTCATAATTTCTAATCTCGCTTGTTATTAATTGTAATGTGAGAATTAGCAGTGCGCGCTTCTTGTTCGCTGTAGATACTTTTTATAATCTAAAACAATAACAAACCTGAATGTGTGTGTGTCGAGAATTAGGCATTGAATAGAAAGAATCCAATGCGTGCGCTTGTATAGAAAGCACTGACATTGATAGAAAGTATAAATCTGCGAAATCTGCCAAGAACCTGGATGAGAAATGAAAGAAAGTATGTGAATCTGAAATTATATTTTCATTTTAATATTGTGTGTGCGAAATACGCTTTGTCTCTGCGTCGGATTCTTTCATTCATTCATGCATGTTGTTATTTATCTTATATTCCAACATTCAATTTCATACTTGTATCTTGAATGTTTAGTGATGCTCATTCTTTTCTGCTTATAAACATATAACAAATACGGCTTATAAGTCGCAGAATGTGAATTGTAATCAAAATATTATAAAGAAAATTCTTAATTTGCGTTTAAATTACAAAATAAATTTATTGCTAGTCAAGAAGGAGAATTTATAAATTTAATTAATTAAATTTTAATGAGATTTTTAAATACATTGACACGATTTTAATATATTATGAACAGTAGAACGTTAGCACGTAATACAAAACAAAGAAAAAAAAAACATCAAACGTTTTTAAGATTTAACAAAAAATTGCTTTGGCAGTACTCACATGACTATATTGGCCATTAGCCGTTTTTGAAACGATCTTGTTGAAAGTCAAAACGGCCTAATTAAAACTGACATATGTAACAAATTTTCAGCTTCAATGCTTTTATAGCTTTGTTTTTTATGCTGCGGAAATACACTTATATCTAGACAATATGAAAAATTGTCAGCTATAATTGTACCAAAAAGGATTCTTTTATGGTAGTACATATTTTTAATAACCTGTCCCTGCCTTCTCATTTTACTTTTCCATGTTAAAAGAATAGTGGAATTCATGCAATAATTTAAAATCTACAATCTATAAAGTATGCGCTTTAAGATAAAATTAAAAAACACATAAAAGAAAAATTACAAAATTGATTATTATATAAAATTATCAGAAAATTAGCAATATACAACAATATATTCATTAAAAGTTTTAACTAGCAATATGTGCATATAAAAGCTGTAAAAATCAATTTTAATCCCTGAGTCCAGTAAAAAAATAAAGCACAATCCAACTTTTTGGAATAAAATTAAGAGACAATGCCTTGAAATAAAACGAATGGTTAAGGTACCTTTGGTACGCCAATGGTTCAATTGCTTTTGACACCTTTTCACTAAAATATTTGCACTCATGCATATTAAAAAAATAACCTAAATAAGAAATTATAAAGTTGAATTTAAAACAAAAGAAACAATAACAGCTTATTATTCTATCTAGGTTGCATCAAAAATTATTCTAATATATCACACTATTATCCGACATCAATCAAACAAATTGTGTTTCTTCATAACACCGAATCCGAGTTAAAGTAAAGCCACAACTTCAGTCATATCTTAATGGCGCTTTGATGAAAACCATTTACCATTAGATTTTATTTCTCTTGACATCCATTCAGCATTGATTCGTAATGATACAAACTTGCCCATTGCGCGGTGGCAATCAAGCATGATGCAGTGAGCATCTCTGTGTTAGTATCAATTGTCTTTTACATACATCACGCTTTATGAATATATGTACTTGTATGTATATTGTCTGTTTGTTTCTCTTTGTAATGAATGAAGTGTTGCTACCAACAAAATCTTCAGTCGACACCAACACAATCAAACTCAGAAAAGACTCGTTACGATTTGTTGATCTTGAAAGGAAATTGAAAACAATAGTGGGAAATGTACCAGATATTTGTGTGCGGCACAAGGTAGCTTGATTGTTTCATTAGCTATTCAGTTAGTTGTCTATCGGACGTTCATGAATGCGGTTTGAACAGTGTCTTCAGAAAAATCCTCGAGTTTATTGATAAGAAATCAATCAATAAATCAATAGACTAGTTTAAAATTGAATGATTGATGCTCATAGGATTTCTAATTAAAATGAGTTAAAAGTGATTAAAGACTAAAGTGATCATGCGGTGCACTAAGAACTGCAAATGCATCCTATGTCTGGAGTTAACTGGATGCGAGCAACGTTTAAAGGACTCGCCGCCAATTATTTCCAACAACTTCATTCTCACAAAATCATCTGCTTTAGTGCGCAATGCAATGAGACCAAAAAAATTTACGTTTTTCGGAGGGAGCGGAAGCGATTTTGACTTGTCGCGAACAGAAAAGAGCACTAAGTTTTCAACTATTAATTCTTCAGCTGATAATATTCATCAGATTGTGGAAAGTCGCTTAGAAGGAGAACTTATTACTGAAAGTCTACATAAATCAGTTATTTACGTGAATGATTTGTTGTCTGACGAAAACAACAATGAGAAAGGGCCTAACAATGTCGTTTTGAATGAGAGAGTTGATGAATTGACAGTTTTGGACACTGTTCAAGATAGCAATATTGTGAATGTCGCTTTCAAAGACACTTTTGCATATGCGTCGCAGATTTTTAATGATTTGCATGTTCCGGACGATTGTTGTTCCGACGTAGAATCGGATGATTTCCCGCTCGGGATTGAAGCTCACTACTTCAACAAAAACTATCAGAATCGGGGGTCATGGTAAGAAGATGTTGATGACTTTATGAAGATTATTATATGCGGCCGACTTCCGAGATATTTCCTGTTTTGTATATTAATAATAATAGGTGCTTTTTGTGTTTAGATATAAAATCAAAACAAATTTATATTTAATGTGTTATTGAAAGGTTTTGCTTGATTATTAATTAATGGTTAGAAAGCTTGAGGAAAATGATAAACTTTGAATAAAAGATAAATCATGCTTGATTATATCAAAAGAAACTAAAAATAACTGAAGTTAAATTTAGAAAATTTTATTTTAATATATTGAAGGAGAAAACTTATCATAATTTTAATTTAAAAGAATCATTGATATTTACTTTATTTAATATTAAATTTGATATTAAAAGTAAATAAAAAACTTTATAAATAAATCAAGGAAAATACTCCTAAACTTAATGATACATTTATCTTTTCAGTCGGAAAATCAGATACCATTCATAAAAGAAACAAAGTATATTAAAAAAGTTTTTACTAAGAAAATATAAATTTTAGATAAAAAATCAACAAAACAAATTCATATATAAATACTTTTTCTTACAGGTTATTAACAAATGGACGGACAAATAATAACAATGATCAACCTTATTGTATAGACGCAACAAAAAAACTGAATGGAGAACCTCACGAACGGATGGTTTCCCCTAAACGCAAAATCGACCACTTCCCACAACTTTATGTTGCTAATAATGTTAAAACCGCCACATTTAGCGAACACTCTGATAAACACGCAACCACCCGTAGTAATAACAAATACCCAGCATCAACCACACCTGTCAGTATGGTACCTGAAAGAGACACAAACAAAACTTCTAATTCTTGTCCACTAAAACTGCCATCGACTCAAAATTGCTATCGACAGTTACATAATAATATTGATGAACATAGGATAACTTTCAGACCACATCATCATGCTAGTGTACAAGAATTACGAATTCAGGTACATAAATGTCAAGTTTTGTAACAAATGTTAAAAGAATTCTTTAAAATAAATAATTTTAATTTGTTTCAAAACTTTTTAGCAACGTGCCCATCACGGAAATAGTTCATCTGATGAAAATCGTTCGTCAGGCCATGCAAGTATGTCAGATACAGGAAACAGTTCACCAAGGGCTTTATCAAATGTACCAGAACGTCTTGGTACCGGGGTAGTGCAAAAACCAGCTCGAATCAGAACAACTTCCCAACATCAACGCTCAAGACATCGAGCAACACCTGCCAAAGTATGCAAAAAATTGTTTTAAACTTTCACATTGGTTAGAGTTAATTAGAGTATGTTGTAATTTTGTTCGTTTTGTGGAATTATGTAGTTGCAAGTACCTTGGACAGGAAGCGGTGGCTTAGAGGATATTAAACTAGCCCTTCAGCAGCTTACAATGCGATCGCACACGTCTACCAGTACTTATTCCAGTGTTAGTGCAGGATCTGAAAGTTCCGAACCTGCAATGCGTCGATTAATGAGACATTCATCACTCGAAACTATCAACACTAATATTACCAATGCCGATGAATTTGTTTGGGTCGATTCTCATAATCGGTAATATATTTACTTACTTGAAACAAATGTTAATATTTAAAAGTTTTTTTTATTTTAAGACTTGTGGAATTGCAACACTTACCATGGTCCAATCATTGTATCCTGCGAGTTTTACAAACAGGACGATGTAGAGAACATATGAGTAGAGTTAGTGTGGAAACCATACCAAGGCTTTCATACCTCCTTCAAAGGGCATTAGTGAGAATCGGTCGTGAAACACAAAGATTATCGACGAATTTAGGCATTTGTACCAAACATGATTTAATGGCAGCATTTCGTATAGTATTATGCCCGCCTTTAGCTGATGCCTGTATTAAAGCTTGTCTCCGAGCGGCGGCAATGCTTGCCATGGCTGGGGAATGTACTCTGAAACAGAGTAAGTCAAATCGAGCAGGTCTGCAACTACACGTGGGGAGATTTCATCGATGGATGACTGATGTAAAATTAGCACGTTTCGTACACGAGTAAGTTTAGCTTTTCTTTAAAGGGGGAAAGTGGAATTTAAACCAGGAAATACACGCCTAGGGACTAATGTGTTTATGGGATCAAGTAAGAAATTTGGGGAGCACATTTCCAGGGTAAATCGATTAATAAATGAAATCTAACCTGAGCAACAGGCTGTGTGTGTCTATTAGTCATCTGTAAAGGACACAAAGGAACAGCGGGAAAAGGATCGATTTTAGGAAAAATGATGAGAATTCTACGTTACATTCAGCTGTTTGCTGAAAACCTTTGTAATTTGATTGATGTGAATCGGCATTAGGTTTCTATTTCTGTTTATTTTTATATAGTATATTAGGGAAAATAAGAAGTTGTATATTTAATTAGAAATCAGAAATTACAAATTTTATACTTGAGTACAGAGCAGTGTTAACAATAAAGCTAATTAGAACGCGACTTTACGCCCCCAACCGTTTCGAGACCCGTATTATTTCAAATACTTGGATATTCTAAATCGCGTTGTAATTGAAGCCCCCAAAAATCTGGGCTCCTCAGAACCTCCTTGAATACAAAGTAAATAAGAAAAATCAATGCGAGGTCATAGTATCATCATAAATTGAAAAGATTAAATTGGCGAAGTACCAAGAAAATGCTACATTCGCAAAAAAAAAAAGCTGTTTACAATCGCGGTATCTGCTTTTAGACATATTCACTTCTATTATGTATCACATGCATAGATATATATATATATATATATCTTAAATCTGTCGTTTGCACTTTCGTTTCGTTTACAACTTTATTCACATGTATTCCCGTTTTTTTCTATGACAGAATATCACATGAGATAAACAAACAAACACAGTTAATTTGCAGAATTTGAACGAATGCCGCTTCATAATTGCATTATTTGAACAGAACGCTGATTGTATTTGACTTCTAATTATATAATTCACTTCTTCCAATGCAACGCATACAATGTATTTATAAAGT
>JASKGN010012150.1:0-11350 GCA_030556245.1 Falagria sp. GC000072 | reverse complement strand
TTTTTTGTATGAATAATGCTATAAAATTTGTGTTTGACCCAAAAGTTTAATGCGAAACCACTCAGCAAACAAATTACAAACGCAGTTCACAAAAAATGCTATAAAAACTCTGATTAACTGCAATACCCCTTGGAGAATAAGTTGTGCTATCAAAAGCCCAATTTTTTTGTGAGACCCTTCTCGTCTATCGATCATTTACTCGTTTTTTATATTATATCCCGCGAAAATATATTTTTAAAATGCATGAAAGATATAACTTTTAACGACGTTGTTACAACATTACTAAAAGAAATATTTTGAAGCATTTGCCACATAAATATTTTGATAACCTCCATAATAGTTATGAAAACAGCTAGTAAAAAGCAATGCAACTTCAGCAAACTCGTGCCTTTCAACTTTCTCTGATTTGTTAGGTTTTTCTTCCGAAGTGGAAACGTCGAACATCCTTCCGACAAGTTTTACAATACGACGGTGGAAGTGATGCCGGCTGAGAGCAATCTCTACGTCAACTCGCTGAATCTTACTGCAGACGGCTACATTGTTGTCGGTGAGTATAAACCGAAAGTTTTTTCTTCTTTCCAAACTTCCCATTTGTTTCCACATTTTTTGTTATAAATTGTAATCCCACGCTGCACCTGGACTCTGCATTTTTCACAACGCGTTTGTTTCTCACTTCTGCGTTTGCGTTTTAGGCGAAATTCGTATTCTCACTTCTTTGTTTACGTTGCAGGCAAATTCGATAACGTCGGAATTGCGACTGGCAATCCCGATGAGAATATTGGACGAGTCGCAGCGTTGCGTTTGTATGTCCACAGTGAGAGCGACAATTGGGCCATTTTGAGTGAGGTACGTAGTATACGGTTACGCTCACACAGCGATCTTTTTTAATCGAAAGCTTTATTTTGTTCATATCTGACAGATTCATATTCAGGACGAGTATTCGATAGCAAGGTGACCACTGAATGGCGGTCGAGTTTCAATGTTCTTTCCCCACATCCTGAATCGCTACAATATACTCGACCGCACCCCTCAGCATCCTCTGTGATATTATTAAGTAATGGAATTTGTGCACGCACGTCATCACATACACAAACACAGCAATACATTCACAACCCTGCCTAAAACAACGGACGTGCCGTTGTACATAAAATTTTAATTGTTTTTCATTTATTATCATTATGAATTTTTGTTAAGTTTTTACTTGGATGTTTGTTGACCACTCGCATTAAAATCGTTAAATAATTTATTGGATACTTCTGTGCTACTGATACACACACACAATATATCATTATATCATACAAAATATTATGGTAACAATGGGGACAATGGAATGTGATGGACACTGCCCGTCAGATCATGAGTTACGATGAGCGATGATGCCTCGGAATGGCCTCGGTGCAGCCGTGACACCATCCAAAGTCTCCGTGCTCGGCGGCTTACTACCCGCCGGCAGTTTGAAATCAAAGTTCTGCAGAAGCGCCCCGATGAAAATGAAGAGGTTGCCCCGAGCAAGTGTTTCTCCCAAGCAACGACGTTTTCCCATACCGAAGGGGATGAACATGTCGAGCGCCTTCACCTTGCCGTCGACAATAAAGCGATCCGGCCGGAAGGCGTACGGATCTTCCCACATACATTCGGTGCCTTCGAAGATGCCATGGAAGGTCGGAATTACCATTGTGTCCTAAATGTCAAACAGGGTTACACTAATGGTATCAAAGGGTAAATCACGTGATTCGTCCATACCTTCGGGATAAAACAGCCGTAGAGATTTGTATCTTTGAGGGCGCGATGCGGCACGCCGAACGTTCTTCTCATGAAATGACGTATAGTTTCCATAACGATGGCTTCGAGATACGGCATGCTAAAAGAGAAATTCATTAAGACACAAACATGATCGGTGTGTTGTTAATTTGTGTTACGTCAACGTTGTTCTAGTGCAAATTTACGCGGCCATTAGTTTCATGTTGTCCTATCGTATTAATAAATAAGCTTACAACCAATGTATTAATATTATGCAAAAAAGTGGCTATTACTCGAATCAAAATCATATACTATGTTTGTATATGTTTCATAATTGAATATTGGGAATTGTTAGCAAACAAATAAAATTTATATTTACTTGGGTCGATCATTTAAAGATGGGACTCGCTCCCGTCCAACGACAGCATCAATTTCAGCTTGCGCCTTTTTTTGGACGTCCGGATTCAACAGTAAGTATAACATACAGAAACTCATGGATTTCGTGGTTGTTTCTGAACCAGCCATGAATAGGTCTAAGCATATGGCGAGAAGTTGATCGTCAGTGAAACTGCTCGGTTTCTCAGGCATTTCGAGCATTTCCAAGTAAACGTCAATCAAATCCCTGGGACTCCCGGACATATATGTTTTCTTATGTCGTTCGATTTCCTGTTTGATAAATTGCCAAATGGGCACGTGCGTTTTCATATACAGATTGTATCCGGAATATTCAGGCGCGAAATAAATCAAAAAAGGGAAATAACTGAATATCGTCCCGATCATGTCAATGTTTTTAAAGAGCTCAGTTAATATTCTTTGTAAATATTTCAAATTCGAATCGTCAGGACTATATTTCGTACCAGCTATCATAGTCCAAATTGTGTTCAATATATGAATTCCAAACATTGTATCCATTGGTGCTAATATCTCTGACTTCTTCCCCATTAAATTCTTAATATGATCAACCATAACCTCCGCTTCGGCTTCGATCATTTCGCTCATGTTTCTCTTCCCAAACCCGAACTCGCGCAAGTGTCTCAAAATAAATCGTCTTTGTTCGATCCAGAATTGCTCGTCGGTGAGTAATATCCCATTCCTCCCGAAGGTTCGCAATTCATAAAACGGTCCCATCGGTCGTCCATTGAGACTCTCCGTATTGAGGAATTCCTTGATTGCATTACCTCCGTAACAAATAACTATTCGTTCCTGACCAAATTTGAAACCTAACACTGGCCCATATTTCCGACTTAAAACCGCCATTGCTTCCGCTAAGGATCCAGTTTTCTTCCTGAGGCGTGCGACTGTTAATGCGCTACCAACCACCGGCAACCATTTCGGACCCGGAGGATAATTCTTAGGTTTCGTACACGAGAGATAATTCCATAGGATTAAAATAGCACTGATCAACAACGCAGCGGCCCACATTTTTGTTTCCAGTTATTTCTTGCAGGTTTTCATAAGTATCGATCGATCGGTTGCAATCCGTTTAGTAAACGATGAGCAGCAAGCTCTGTAACACAAAAGGGAAAGTGAATGAAAATCAGTCGACTTGTCGAAGTGCATTTGCGACTACTTAGAAGATCCGCAATTACATCGCGAAGTATTTGTGATAGATGCAATTACACATATACACTAGGTATTTCCGCTTTGAGGCGAGATTCGAGAGAAAGTATTAACGTAACAAGTTATGCAATGAAAATGCATTGCTACTGGTGCATTGGATTATGCACAAAAAGTAAAGTTAAAATTGAAATTTCTAGAGAAACGTGGAAACTGATACCGTTCACTAAGATTTATTTTTTTGAAAAAAAAAAACAGCGCGGTTGCACATGAGAAGTAACTTCCACCAGCACGAAAGAATTGGAAAAAAGTATAGTAAAACACATTTTCCGGAAGTTAATCATAGATATATGAGCGACTTAAATTAAGTCAATTACTTACGTTTCAAAAACAATGTCAAAAGTTTTTGTGACTTTATGATATCACGGTTGCACTGACCACTCCGGCTACTCTCGCGGCTAATTCTAAACTTCCATCGTCACTTTCTCATGTACTCTTTCTATGGATATTTCAACTATCCCACCTTTCATCGGGTTATAAAAGCGATGTGCCTATATGTCGCAGTATTTACTTCTATCGGGGACGGAATAATTTTTACTTGTTTTGGAAATCGGCTTGAGATTAAAATAAATTTGAACTAGGAAGTGGTACCAACCCAAAATATAATTTTCGAAAAGTATGATTTAGGATATAATAAGGAAGTGATTTTCTTAAACAATTTGATTTGCTAAGTAATCATTAAATACGCCACTGATTACTTGTTATTGTAATTTAATTTACTCTTACACAGACAGCCAGAGAGATATCTTTTATTTGTTTATTATCCTTTTGCGCAATCAATGAGGCGTTACAAACAAACAAGAGTTATGTAAAAATATTTGATCACCGCATAGGATTATCATAAAATCAGAAACAAGTGAAATAAGGCCAACATCAATAATTTAATTTATTCGAAAACAAAGAACAAAAACAGTATACGTATGTGCATTAATAATAATAATAATTTACTCTACATTAATAATTTAACGATAATATAATTTAAAAATGATTTATGTCGCCGTCACTGCCCTGTATATACAGTTCCACCCTTCATCTCAAAAATTATTCTTAATAAATAATTAGATAATGAATCCGTAATACAAGTCTACAATATTTAGCATGCTTCTAGCTGATTGATAAATGTAATCGCGATACTTAAAATAATATTTGCTTAATTAAGTTGGTTATTAAAACGGCGCCGTTTGAAGTTCTTCTTGTATACTAGTCGAACGGCCAACTTTGCCCGCTGAGGTCGTTTGATCTTTCGATTTCTCAGAGTGATATCTCTCCGAATATTCTTTCAGACGGTTACCAAGGAAAACGGCACGCTCGCGTTTCTTAATCATAAAGTCGGTAGGCAGAAGCCATCTGTTTTCATGGCATTCCTCTGATGTTGGTCGTTTACTGGAAAGAACATTAGAATTAGCAAAAGACACAGCAACGCTATAATCAAATCATCACATACTTTGCGTGCCGTTTGAACAATAACATTACGAAACGAACGCCTTCCTGGGAGACTTCTTTGTAGAGATGTTCGAATCTGTAGCGTACGAAAAGGATATTCTGTCTGGATTCCTCAAGGGTTTCTCCTCTGAAAGGCAATGTGCCGGATAATAACACGTAAGTAAGAACACCGACACTCCAAATGTCTGTTTGTGGATAAGCTGGTTCTTCAGCGAGTACTTCTGGGGCTGTAAATGAAAATATGTATATGGAATTGTTAAAATATTGATTTAACTCTCATGTCTCTCTTACCAATATAATCAAGACTTCCAACAATAGGAACTCTATTGCCAAGTTTGGTAACACGATGTGCACATCCAAAGTCGACAAGTTTAACTTGCACCGATCTTACGCCACACATAACAATATTATCAGGTTGTAAATCCAAATGGCACAAACCGCGCCAGTGGAGATATTGCAAGCCGTCGAGAACTTGCGACACAATTGTGGCAACAGTCTGCTCGGTGTATTCATGACGCGTTGCCAAATAAGTGAGCACATCAGCACCTTGCAATTTCTCAAGAATAAACACGGAAGACCTATCAGGTGACTTGTAAGCTTCCAGCAATGTGGCAACCCTTTCATGTCTCAATGATCTTAAAGCTGCAAATTCTCCTTCAACATGATCCTCACCCTGAGCATTTGTGTCAACGATTTTAGCCACGACAACAGTATCATTCTTTTTGTCAAGTGCTTTCACCACAGTAGAGAACTTTCCATGGAACACTTCAGAAATGAAATTGTATTTCTCTTGGGGATCCGCTTTAATCCAGTCAACTGGTTCGGTTTCAAAAGTGTATACCATGGAATTACGCCTCTCTAAGTTAGCCTCTGCTCCAGCATCAGTCATCTGTTGCAGATGCATCATTGCTCTACTCAATTGAATCTTTGGTGCTCCAACTGGCATCGTCATAATGACAGACGAAGCCACTCCGTAATCACTCCAGCCCATTGCATTCCTAGCTGCCAAACGGAAGATGTAATTCTTGCCTGGCTCTAATCCTTGAACGAGATAGAATTCATGATCGATATTGTTGGCCTTCTCGACCCATTCCATGTCATCGGCGAGTTTACATTGCACGCTGTAACAAATGACTGGTGCGTGTCCGTCATGTTTGGGTTGCTTCCAAGTAAGCAACACTTGATCACCGGATATTTGAGAAGCTTCAGGAGAATCGGGAGCGTCCGATACCATGCCCAAAACAACGCGCGTACGAGCGATCGTCTGGCCAATTTTGTTACGCGCGACCACTTTGTACATTCCTAGATCGAAGCTTAGCGCCGGGCTGAATTTCAAATGCGAACGGCCGGCGGCATCCAGCGTTATTTTTATACGAGCAGAATCGGCGATTATTGCATCGTTTTTGAACCATTGCACAGTTGGGTCTGGGTCACCTACAGCCATACAAATCAATTCCAAATCTTTGCCTTCTTGCATTGCTGTCATTTGAGGTTTCTCGCGGAAGAATGGAAGCCGTCCTTCGATTTTGCTCTCGAGGAATGCTTCGGCTTCAACATATGTATCCAAACGTGTGCCGATTTCATGACGTAATCGACGGATGGTATAACTGGATTCACCAGAACCATATTGGTTAATTCTGGATTTCCTTTCATCATCAATTTCTTCGTCCATAATATCTGTGAAGCGTCTACGTTCACGAATAGTAGGTGTTTCCCAATCGAAGCCGTTTTCGTTTGACATAATGTGAGCTACACAAGGACCACGACTTCCAGCAACTTTCATGTATTCACGAAGACGTACAGGGAAGTCGACATCGCGTAGTTGTAGCAAATAAGTGTCTGGGCCGTTTTGATAACTGAAATTTCAAAAATAAAATGAAATCTTTTCTAAAATGTTGACAATCTATAAATTAACTTACTGGCTCTCAGATTTGAAAACTCCAATTTCATAATTAAGCGGTGATCTATTAGGTACTTGGTCTTCCCAAGTTCTCTTCTTTCTTTCGGTTGTAGGAGCCTCTGGTGGTGGTGTAGATCTTTCACCTGGTGGATAAACCATTTTGGAAGGATTAGTGAAAGCACCTTCCAATGGTTTACGTCTGAACCATCTCTTGCAGGAAGCACTGTCATACCATTCTCTGAATAACATATAGTATTCCCTAAGATATTTACTGCTGATCTTGAATTCGTCCTGCCAGACTTTATCAGTAAGCTCTAACCAAGGATGGCGTAAAGCAGTGTGAACATCCATACGTCCTTCAGCTTGATAAACAAGTAACTTGCTAATGAAGTCACGACCTTCATAACTAATCTGTGACCACCAAGCATCGTCAAATTGCCATTTGCCAGCTTGGATCCTCTGAAGAGTTTCCATGTCATGAATACCTCTAAATGGAGAGTGACCGGACAATAAGATGTAAGTAATGATACCAATACTCCACATATCATGAGCTAAACCAGTGCCTTCACCATTTGCACATTCGGGGCTTACGTATTCTGGTACACCGTATTTAAGTGGATACAATTTTCCCATTTGAATTCTTCTGGCAAGACCAAAGTCAGAAATCTTTAATTCGTCACTGTTTGGATGGGATAACAACAAATCGCCAATCTGAAAATTAAGTTTACATTAAAAAATAATCAAATAAAGCGTAAGTCTTTTTCTTACATTAAGTCCCATATGACCAATGCCTCGTTCATGCATATATTGAATTCCATGTAAAAGTTGTCTGATGTATCCAGCAATATCAGATTCGGTGTAATAATCTAATTTAATTAAGTTATCCTTGACCAATTCTCCACCGGCAGCAAGTTCCATGATCAAAGTCAAGCTATCCTCATATTCAAAGGCATCATGCAATGAGATGAGTTTTCTATGATGAAGTTGATTCATCATTTCCCATTCGTTGTACATCATTGGACGGAAATCTCCTCGTCCGTGCATTATTTTAGCAGCATAATTGCGACCATTGAGGCGCTCTACAGCATGATAAGTGATGCCTGATGTTCCTCTGCCTAATTCATCACCAATATCGTACATTTCGGAATAAGGCTTCCTGCGACATTTAATTGGATTTGGATTCTGGTAAGTGTAGAGATTGTATTCCAGATCGTTTTCTTCGACATGAAGCATAGCACTGGCAGAAATACTTCCTGCTACGTTACGAGCACTGACTGAATATAAACCTTCATCTTTGAAGATCGCATCGTTGATTAGTAAGATTGCTGTGTCTGGTTCCATCCATTGTATCTAAATAATAGTAGTGTGTAAGTATACATAAAATAATTTATTTATTTTTCTATTGATTTACCTTAATTCTTGTAGAATTAGCAAGAGGTTTCCAATCCTTGTACCATTTGATTTCTGGGTATGGTACTCCTGTGATTTGAGCTTCAAAACGTGCTTTACCACGAACCATGACATACTCAATGTCTGGTCTCCTATTAAAGCACGGAGCTTCGGCTATTTCCAGTCTGACTCGTTGTCTGGCTTCACCATGTTCATTGATGGCAACTGCTTCATAGAAACCGACATCTCTATCTAACATTCTAGACGTAAAACAATAAATTAATAAAAATAAGAACAATTAGCATTTAATTTTTAGACTTACTTATTTATAAACAAAGTGGCTTGACCATTTCTAGTATAACTCATATCATATCTACCACCAGATTCAATAAGTATATCATTAAAGTAATAAGTCATCCTTGGTTTAGGATATCCATAAACAAACCAGAACAAATTACAACTTTGATCTTTAACGCCATATTGAGCATCATATTCTTGACGTAAGAATCTTGGAGCTTGAGCCATATTATCATGAGGTGGACGATCAATATCAAAGTCCTTGGGGAAGTAAGGAGAAGTTTCTGGTCGGAAGTCAATACCAGGAGGCAAATACGGCATGAATTTAGGTGGATCAGGTTCGAGTTTTTCTCTGTGTGTGAGGGCATATGGCGATGGATCACTAATTCCATACTTGTTTTCGACTCTCACACGGAATTTATAATCGCGGAAAGGTTCCAGATTCCGCACATCGCAACAACAACTTCTGATGCCTGAACGAACAGTAAACCAATCGCCATTTGGCATTTCTAACATTTCAAGTTGGTAAGTGACAGGTGCTCTTGGAGCTGATGGAATAGAAGGCTTCCAGGAAACTGTACAATGGCGATCTGTCATGCGTGAAATAATTGGAGGATCTGACAATGGCATAGGTGCACCACTCTTCTTATATTTGTCATAATCGCTGTATTGATCAGTAAGACGTTTTGGTCTGCTTTCCATTCCTTCGTCAAATCTCAATTGAGCTTCGCAACTATCTGATCCATGTTCGTTATAAATTTTGCAAGTGTATTTTCCAAGATCATCTTGATCGACTCCAGCAATGGAAAGTCGTAAAAGTCCATTACGATCAGTTTCCATTTTGATTCTGTCACATGGATATAAGCGATGGTCATTTCTGTACCACTCCACTTTAGGTTCAGGAATACCAGCAACACAAGCTGTGAATTTGGCGGTCATGCCTTTGTATAATTCTGTATCTCCAATTCTCTTGACAAAATTTGCTGGTTCCACTTTTTTGGCAACTTTGCTATAGAAATAATAATTTTGTTATTAAAATTTAAAAATATAAATGTTAAAGACTTACATTTCTTTGACGACTTCTAATTTACCCATACATGTAGCTGATCCTTCTTTATTAGTAGCAGTAGCTGTATAACATCCTTGATCTTCTTCCTGAGAATTCATGACATACAAACAACAAGCATCTCCATCCCGTTTGATCCTATATTTTTCACATTCGCGCAGTTCTTTACCATCCTTGCTCCAAGTAACCTCAGGCTGGGGTACACCAGAAACCCTCGCTGGGAACTTAGCATCCCTTCCAGGAACTTGTTGCAAATCTCCGAATTTCTGAGTAAAAGAAGGAGCTTGGAAAACTTTGTGAACTGATGCTTTAGCTTGACAACTTTCAGAACCCAATGGATTAACAATAGTAACTCCATATTGACCAGCATCAGAAGGTAAAGAACTAGCAATAGTCAAACCAACTTTACGCCCATCGCAAGTCAATAAAATTCTCTCGGATGGTTTGATAGGTTCTCCATCCTTACTCCATTCAACTGTAGGAATTGGATTGCCTGTAAATGGTGCTTCGAGAACTAAAGGTTGTCCCTCATCGGTGATAACATCACGAAGACCATTCAAAAATTGTGGACGTTCTTCAGGACGATCGTTACATTTAGCCGAAGTGACTGTAAGCGCTGCTTGTGTTTTCGCTTCTCCTGCATCGTTCCTTGCAATAACTACATATGTCATCGCATCTCTGACTGAATCGCAAGCCTGAATGGTTAAGACACTCACGCCATCGGGTAAATCGGTGACTTTGATATGTTTCGCGTCGGAGATAACTTCCGCTCCATTACGCATCCACATAATCTCAGGAGCTGGGTTGCCCACTGCTTTGACCTCAAATTTAGCCGGAAAACCTTCGACCACAGTTTGCGGTAACAACTTCTGAACGAATTCGGGTTTAGCTGGCCGCTTTTCAATCTCGACCAAAGCATCAGCTGAAATTTCTCCCATTTTATTGCCGACAATTAATGTATACTTTCCGGCGTTTTCAGGTTTGACATTGTCTACAATCAAAGCTACTGTTCCATCAGGATGATGTTCCATACGAATATTTGATGAAGCTCTTACAGGAAGTCCATCCTTCATCCACTTAATTTCCGGTCGTGGATTAGCACTCACTTTAGCAATGAGTTTCAAAGGTTCGCCAAGCATGACTTTAGTGTCTTTGATGCATTTCGTGAACATTGGTCGTTGTGGTTTAGCATTAACGACAACCGCGCAAAGTCCAGCAGTTTCCCCATTAGCATTCTTTACGACTAGTTTATAAGCACCGCTGTCTTCCGGTTTGCATTCTTTAATGCTCAATTTTACGGATCCATCAGGCAACAGTTCAGTTTTAATCGAGGAGTCGTTAGGATCAATGGGTTGGCCATCTTTAAACCAAGCAACCGTCGGTTTTGGACTGCCGGTAACTTTAGCTTTAAGAACCAAAGGCTCGCCTTCATTCACTTCTTGTGATTTTTCCATTCGAATTCCAAAGGTGGGTGGAGTTTGGAGCATGGAAACACGCGCTGTGGTTTCAGCATCGCCGACAACATTAACGGCAGTGACTTTGTACTATAATTGATTAATGGTTTCATTAGTTTTGATAGCATATCATGAGATTAATGACGAATGTAAGTAAAAGATATTAAGACGAAAACTCACGATTCCAACATCTTTCTCTTGGAAGTCGGTTATAGTTAAGCTGCTAGTTAATTGACTGTCGGAGGTAGTAGCGAAAATCAATCCGGGAGCTTCGGTAATTTCTTTGTCATTGACAAACCACTTGATTTCAGGGCGAGGTAAACCATTGGCACGAACCATTAAAGTCATTTCGCCACAATGTGGTACTTGATTATCAGTTATGCCAGTTACAAATGTTGGTTTTTCAGCTAGAATTACAAAGAAAGTTAAAAATATGTTCAAAAC
>JASKGN010012137.1:0-10998 GCA_030556245.1 Falagria sp. GC000072 | reverse complement strand
GAACAAAAACAGAAACCATAAAATATCTAATATCCAATATGAAATGGAAGAATTAGGATGTCACGTCATGATCCTTCGTGAAATCGTTTTCTAAACTGTTCTTGACCCTAGACCTAATTTTCTCACTTTTGACATTTCCCATCGCTTCTTCTTTAACTTTACCTCTAGTAGGTAATATCTCTTCGCTGTTAAATTCAAAAGATTAGCAATTTTTCGTTTGTCATTGTATAATATTGTATTCATCAAGTCAATGGAACGGAAAAGGAAGATATTTAAAGCGAATCGTGATAAGGCAAGCATCGTCAACTCAATCAAACGACATCAAAAAGCTTGTAAAAAGACAGGAAATTGTCGCGTCGCGACTTTTGTTGTATTCATGTTTGCTAACCGACTAACCAACCCAGACCGATTTGTATTGTTGTTTGAACAATAAAACAAAATCAGAGCTTCGCTTCTTTTGTCTGTTCATTGTGTTTGATATTATTTATTTTATTGTTATTGGCAATTGCAGACAAATAAACAAACAGCAAACAGCGGTGTTAAAATTGCTAGAATTTTGGTATTGACACAATGAATCAATGAATGAACGAAAGCTTTATGTAATGTAATGGTGTATTGCGTTGCAAACAACCGCGAAATTATTACTCCTGTAATAATGTCATTGCCCCAGGATATTAACCAAAGGATTGCCAATAATAAATCTGGTCGTAATATTAGTACTTTTGAAATTCTTCTATAAATAGTTTTAGTATGCACTTTTCTTTTACTAGGTGTATTAAAAGTCTGAAAGTTGGTAAACTTTTAAAGTACTAATGATATAATAATAAAGAAATTCGTTTTTTGCAAAAAGTTTTAATCAAATTATGTAATTTGCCCTTGTGCAATAAACGCGAGAAATTTCAATTCAATTGGCTTTAATTGTGTCAATAAAATGCGCTGTCCGTTTTGTCCATGTTACTGGTTGAAAGTTGCAAACTAACTTTTCATTTAGATTTAGGAGGTAGTACATACTCACTGTGTTTCACCTACAATTACTCCTCGTAATAATACTCCATATAACTTGATATAGAGAATGTCCGAATGTGTATATGAATATAGGCTTAACTAACAACCGAGTGCGCAGTGTAATTTAATTCTGAATAAAGTCAGGCAAAACTAGAGTTATATAACTAACGAGTTTGCGGTAATTGCTGGACAACAATATAATTGCAGCATCGCCTCGCTTCGATCATTGTTACGACGACGACGTGCTTTCTCATAGATTGCGACTTTGAATGAATTTACATCAATTATTTACTTATATATTGCTATTTTAATATATGGATATGAAATTTCCAATTGTTCTACATGCAATTTTCTTTTTATTTCTTAATTTTTCTGTACATATTGTACTTTAAATAAACATAGATTGAATGTAAAATTTTCATCAGACTGATAGGAATGAAAATGTGAGGCATCTGCAATGTTGAAGTGTACAAGATTGCTGTCAATTTTAAGTGCTCAGCCATCACATCCAGATGAAATGTAGTTGGCATGTTTTATGATTGTTACGAGCATTCCAGAAAATCCAGAACACACTATACTATAAACCGCAATTGAATTTTTCCAAAGCTTTTAGAAAAATCAATAAAAAATTTTCATTTGTTCCTTATACCGAGACTTCAACTAGGAATTTTAGATTGGCAATACTTTATTCCTATGAAAGTCATGTACAAATAAATTATTTCGATGATGTAATAATAAGGAAAACCATATGATGGAAAGATATATTTATAACGACGACGTTGCATGAGCTGAAATTTATTTATTTCACGAACCAAATGCGATTGATCGTAGGAGTAAATGGAAGGAATGTATTGATGGACATGGACACCACGTTTGTTATTGCTGAATAAAATTGGAGTCAAGAGCAGCACAGATGGCGATTCAGTTTATTTGCGTGTGGGTACTACGACTGACTCCTTCATTAAACTAAATTAGGCAAGCGAAATGGCACGCTTCAAATAAATTTTACGTTTTTTCTAACCTAAAATTGCTTGAGATCTATCTGGCATGATTAATGTACACGAAAAGATGTCAAAAAAATATTGTAAACAATTTTTTATGACGATCAAAATCTCAAACAAGAAAAAAACTGTATATCTTAGATAATTTTTATTTATTAATTAATAAATATTGCGGGAGCATGCTAAGAAACTATTAATAAGTTTTTAAACCATTGTTTTGTTTTCTAAAAAAATCTAAAGAGCAAGTACCTACTTACATACATTAAACAGATTTACAAACTCCAGATTTAAAAATAATGAGGTTTTTGTATACTAAATGCTCGAATTTAGTTTCGTTTCCCTCTAGAAATAAAATATGTACCTAAAAGGATATTAAAGTTAAATTAAAGACTTGCTTGTTTTCGTGCTAGAAGGATATCAATCGCAGTCGTTGATAATCAACCCTCACGCGACACGGAATAAATCAAATTAAGGAACGAGAAACTATTTAATTGTCACTTGCAGCAACTGGGTGATACAAAAAACTATGAATTATTTTCTTAAAGAAATCGAAGGGGAAAAGTGTAAAGACTAAAGAGTTTATAAACATCTTGTATCGAAAGGGAAACTTAGAATAGACAATGTAACAGAAGCGTAAACTAGACATCTGCATAGGGCCATTCATCAAGTCTCATTTGTATCTTAAGGAGAATGTAGGGAATTATGTGGGGTCTCGTTTTTCATTGGCGACGCACTTCGTTTAGGATTTGGAAGATGCGCCGAGGATTATCTATCATCTATTTCCCCCTTTATTGTCAATGTCTCACGGAATAGGGGATGCGATGACTCGTACTATGGCAGTCAAACTTTGTTCATGAACCTTGAGATATTTGAAATTCTATAAGATTGGAGTTTGGTCTACCTTTTCCTTAATTCCTTTACAATTTCTGTGGGAAATTTTTCAAGAATTTTTAATCTTATAAAAGGAAAGATTTATTTATTAGTAAATGGAATTTCTAACCAAATTTATCTTCTTGCATGATTTTCACTTTCATTTAATTTTGGATAAATCGTAAATCTCGATTCTTTAGGTTTCGATTTCACTAATGGTTTTCAAGGTGCGTCTGCGTCTTTTTCTCCGATGCCTATAATAATTTATGACTGATAATGATAATGTTACCTATTGCCTGCCTACTACGCATTTTCCGTAATATTCATAATGATAATAATGTATTCCAACTTTTATATCTTTTCCCGCATATTTTTGATTTATTCGTGATAGGTAATAAAACTTGTAATGTCGAGTCGCATAATGTGTTAACTTTTGGTATAGTGTAACAAAAAAAAAGTATGTGGGAAAAACCGACAGGAAGAAGAGAACATTGAGGCTAAATGAAATTGAAATTCAACTAAGTGTGACACCATAAATAAAACGAAAAACAATTATTTAATCGAGCGCGATATTAAGGTTAAAATTAGGATGTGTTTTCTTAGAATAACTTAGCAAAGAGATAAAAAAATATGTTTTGGAAATATGTATGTATCGTTTAATTTAATAAATTAAATAATTTTGTAAATATTCACACCCTATATTTAATAGATATTATTTGTGTTTATTCTTCATCAATATTGACAATTCTAGTTAGTTTATTTAAAGATTATTGAAATAGGAAATAAGTGATATTACACCTACTAATAAATTCTAAAAACACAATAAGTGTTTACTTAAGTAATTTTTACAAAAGTTAAGTAAAGTTAAAATATTCCCATTAAAGTTCAATAAACGACTCTTCAAACATGAAATAATTCCGCGAAATTAAATTAAATTTTACGTGGAAACTAGAGAGATTTATTTATACAAAACTATATGTTTTATAATAGGAAATCCGCAAATAAATCTAAATTTAGAATATATTACACACATCAAATATATTATGTTCGTTCCTCTTTTCTCTATTGACTAGTTTATTTCCCCAATAAATTTCCCCTAACAAGAAAAGTGTCCGCTATCCTCGAATGAATGAATATTGCACTATTCCCTTTTTCCCTTTTATTTCCACTATCTTTTGGAAATGAGTACAGTGTGCAAAATGCTCTGTTCTAGATTAGTCCAGCTTGTCCTTCCTTTATTTACCGCTGAAGCCTACAACTTTTACTATTCGTCGTTTTCCTCTGTACTAGCATGTACTAGTATTACAATTTGCTAAATTGCTAGGAGATAAAGGACATAAATAACACTTCTTTTTGTGTATAGGATAATACTAGGGTGATCTAATAAAATACCATAAAAAGGTAATTTTTACAAATTGGGCAATTTGTTCTTTTATTTAATTTACTTAGAAACCATAAGTTCCTTAAATGCATTCAAAATAAAAGCGAAGTTATAGAAACTGCTCGGAGAATATTTTGGCAAATTTGGCAAAACTTTCAAACTATTTTCGGATTTTCATTTTGCATTTCAACTTTATTTAAGAGCTACTACGAATGTGCAAATTGCATTGCAAACTCGCATATTGTATACGAAATTGGAAGGTGTCCAATCACGAAGGAGTCAAGGAATCAATACCAATATTCATGGCATCACAGGACACAATAGTCGAAGTTCAATTGTACTATACCAAATTTGCTCTTGCACTTCCCCCTATCAATACATAATTGGAACCTACAACTAGCTAGATAA
This sequence comes from Falagria sp. GC000072, assembly GCA_030556245.1. NCBI lineage: Eukaryota > Metazoa > Arthropoda > Insecta > Coleoptera > Staphylinidae > Falagria > Falagria sp. GC000072. The sequence goes on along the minus strand of JASKGN010012137.1, from coordinate 6,333 downwards.
TTTCCAACTCAATTTCGATTGAAATTGCAATGTCGACATCATCAAATAACTAGGAAATTTCGCAATAACTTAAAATTATGAATTATGCTCTACTAATTACATTTTGATGAAATAACTTTCGCTTATAAACAAAACAAATTTTGTAACCAAAACAAAACATTAAAGCTTCAAGAGTCATAAAAATGGACTCGGAATAATTTGGCAAGCGCATAAACTCTACAAAACGCAAAAAAAACTCAACGTATGCTTTAGGATAGAAGGCTTTCATGAATTAGCCATGTTTTATGATTGATGACCAGTTGGAACTTTGCCAAAAAGCTTCCGCATAAATTTTATTTTTACCAAGTCGAATAAAAATGACCTAGTCGCTTTGCATCATTTTGCACTTAGTAAAAAAATCATTATTTATCTTTTTTTTATTTCAAAAAAAAAGCAAATCGAAAGAAGACAAAACAAATTCGAAGACAAAACAAATTCGAAGACAAAACAAATTCGAAAACAAAATTATTAAATTCTCAATATCTCAAAAATCATTCATTAAATGTTCTTAAATAGAAATGGATGATCCCGAAATACAAGAAACAGTCGAATCAATCCTAGGCAAAGGTGTCAAAGTAGTCGATTGCGAAAAAAAGTCATCCATAAAGGAAGAAGAAGTGCTTTATATCAACGGCGTCCCGGTAGAATTAGAAGGTCCGGACGGTTTGGCAATCAAACAAGCGTTAATTACAGGCCAAGTACCACCGTGCGACCTGTTAAATGCTCTGCTTATTAATGCGGGAATCCTCAAAGCGCCAGTGAAATTGGACACGACGCTGAATGTGAAATCGACGACTGTGACAAAAGAAGAAGTCACTGTGTCGCGTCAAGGCAAAGTCATTGATGAAAGGAGTCGCGAAATTAAAGAGCAGAACTTCTACACGACTGCGATTACCGAAGTTTACGAACCAATCAAGATCATTCCGACGGCGGAGCTACTCAATTCGCAATACAATACAAGAGAAAACGGTTACGAGACCGGTAGCAAATGCGGGAGCTATTCCAGTGCATCCAGCTACGAATCGCAGCATTCCGACCCATCTGATAAATTGAAAACCTGCTTGAGCAAAGACTCGGGCAACTTGAGTAATTCCACGATTGGCACGATGACAAATAAAGCCGATTTTACGCCGAGTTCTGTCGATTCGCTAAGTTCTTTGGACGAGACTGATTTTAAGGTGCATAAAGCTGGATTGAATGGAACTAATGGTTACAAAAAGGATTATACTGTAAGTATCAGGCGGAAAATTATTTCAGGAATTTATAGGGTTTGTTTGTTGTGGAAAACTTTTCGTGGTTCCTTTTGTTGTGGTTTGTTCTATTTGTACAACATAATTTAATTTTGTTAGAACCTATTATCCTTTGATCCTTTAAAATTTTATGTGAAAACTAATTCTGTGTTTTTCTTTTAATAGCCAACCATTTTTGGAACTGTCGCATCAGATTTAACACCAAAAAGTTGTTCAAATCGAAGGGTATGTATAGGGTACTCGAAAATGTCCACCAAGTCATTGTATCTATAATAATTTGATATTAATTTACTAATTTTGACCTTACTAAAAACATTTTAGAGCCTTCCACAAACTCCCCAATCTAAAATTTTTAACGGTGATAACGAAAATGAATCAGCTACTCAACAAGAAAATGTAAGAAAGCTTTCTAACCTTAAAAACCTCCACTGAAAATTTCAAATTTTTCATTTAACTTTTTCTTTTTTTCTAATTTTAGGCATTAGTTTATCGTGATGGTAACCTAATCTCAGGACCATTGGAAGCCCTGATTCAACACATGGTACCCACAGATATCTATTATCCTGAACGCACTTACATCTTCGCTTTCCTCTTATCCTCTCGATTATTTATAAAACCTCACGACCTACTAGATCGAATAAGAATCCTATGTGAAACTCAACAAGGACTCGGGAGTGGTAAGCCACCCACGACAACGACAGCTCGCTTTGCTGAACATTTAGTCCAATTACTCGCCGAATGGACCGAGATTTTCCCGTACGATTTCCGAGACGAGCGAGTCATGCAACACGTTCGCGGAATTACGAAACACTGCATCGACTTGAATGTCGATTTGCGATCGCAAGTTTCTGTGTCGTTACACAATCTGCAACAGCGACGAGCGGCTCTCGAAGCTTACGAGAAGTCTTTGGAAGATTTGGCTGCAGTCGCCGACGAGAATTCTACTGATATTTCCGAGATGTGTCCCAATCCTGCTATCCTAGCACAACAACTCACTCATGTCGAATTGGAACGTTTATCTTTCATTGGACCCGAAGAATTTGTGCAAGCTTTCGCTAAGGAGAATCCGCATCTCGAGACTTCTTTCAAAGATATGAAGAAGACAAAAAACTTGGAGCAATATGTTCAATGGTTTAATAGATTAAGTTACTTTGTTGCTACACAAGTTTGTAAAGTAAGACTCTTGTCTTTTGAAGAAAGCAAAGATTTTGATCGCGATTCTTTTGTTTTAGTATCCTAAGAAGAAACAACGCATTCGTGTCGTTGAATATTGGATTGAAGTCGCTAGAGAATGCTTTAACATTGGGAATTTTAATAGTTTGATGGCTATTATCGCTGGATTAAATATGTCGCCGATTTCTAGGTTAAAGAAAACTGTAAGTTTTAAAATTATAAAATCTGCATATTTTTTGTAATAAACTGTGATTTTTTTTAGTGGCAAAAAATTCAATCGGGAAAATTTGCAATTTTGGAACACCAAATGGATCCAAGTAGTAATTTCAGCAGTTATCGTTCAACTTTAAAAGCTGCAATGTGGCGAAGTGCTGGTGCTACTGATCAGCGACAAAGAATTGTCATTCCTTTCTTTAGTTTACTCGTAAAGGACATTTATTTTTTGAATCAAGGTTGCTCTAATAAGTACGTACTTTTCTAAACTTTCTAAACTCTCTTACAAATTATAAATATTTGGAGATTTCCTTAACGAAAATTTTAATTTTTTAGGTTACCAAATGGACATATAAATTTCGACAAGTTTTGGCAATTAGCAAAACAAGTCACGGAATTTATGGCATGGAAAGAAGTCACATGCCCATTTGAGAAAGTTCAGAAAATCATTGCCTTCCTACAAAATGGGCCAATCCTCAATGAAAATTCACTAGCACTCGCTAGTTTCGAATGCGAACCGCCTGAAAATAATCAGGAAAAGGAGCGTTGCAAAACACTTAAAGCGGAAGGAGCCACTTAAACAAACTTCCGGATTTTGTTTATTAGACGTTTTTTGTTATTAATGTTGCTGGAAACTCAAACTCCAGTAGTTGTATTTTGTACAAACCATGATTTCGATTGTTTATTATTTATTTGTAAATGCAAATTGTTCAAATTTGCAGATCTATTTTGGTTATTTCTCTAAATGTTTAACTATTTTTTGATATGGTTTATATCAAAAGTTTATTAGTGGCTACCACAAACGTGAAAACAAACAAATGAAGAAACATTGCCTGTTATTATAATTTTGTTAAATGTGATCATGATAGATTTATTTTTTAGTTCATTCTAAATATTATTTAATAACTAAATTAATTTCGCACGAATCTAAAATACTTGAAATTTATTCGAAAGTTTCTACGAATTCCTCTTTTTGAGGGGAGATATGTAATTTACTAAGCCACAAATTTTGAAGCTGTGTTTAATTAAGTTAAGTTACGCTTTGCACAAACAATTCTAAGCTGATTGATATTAAGTATTGAGAAAATTGTATCGAAGCACAACATGTGAGAAAATGCGAGCTAATATTTAGCTGGCATTCGAAAAAGGTTTTCTGAAGTTAATGAAATTAATGTAACGAAAAGATAGTATTTCTACATAATAGTTTTATACACTTTTGACATGTTTGTAACATTTTTATACCTCAATGTTTTTATAAGGAAACTAAAAGATTTGTACTTACATACCATGAAAATAAGTATTCATTGAATTAGAAAGGAAAATTATTGAAAGTCAAAAATATTATAGATTAGAGAAAAACTACTTCGATAAATTAAACTAAACTAAAAATTTCCTATAACATATACTATATTTTGTAGAAGTATTTAAAATTTTTAAGAAACCGACAAAATAGACGTCCAATAAGTTATCAGTTGATTTTTTCACAACGCACAAAAATATACTACTCATTTTTTGATGTTTGCACCGAAAGAAAAAGATTAATTTGATGTCATAAGTATTCGTAACATAATAATATAATCTAAAATCATAATATGTCAACCCATTTATAACGAACATATTATTCACTTGCGCAAAAAGATAAATAGTAGGCGTTTAATAATATTTAAAACAAATTACATACTCTTATGATATAATGTGCTTCACATGTGCTCGCCAACGATCAACTCATCCATTTGAAAAAGACTTAATTTTATCAGTATTCTAGTCATTAGTTAAGTAATAATTAATTATTCACAAACGACATTATGACAAACGGTAGTCTAGCCTTTAGTGGAGATTCAACAACTGAAAAGTTGCAACAAAGCGAAATCTATAAATACTAATAATGCTAAAAGTAATATATTATGAATATATATGTTGTACTATGTTGTACTCTTGTATCCACTCAAATCCATTAAATATGTATAATATATCAATAAATTTGTCTGTATTGATTTATGTGAATAATAAATAAAACCGAGTAATTAATACTTTTTCTGAGTTTTATTTGGTTAATGATTTCATGAAGTGTAGACGAATTGTTGTTAAATAATTACGCTGATTTTTACCTTTTATATTTATAGAGTATTTTCTATTGCTAATTATAGGTCGAGAGTTGTTTATTTAAAAGTGCGCTAATTACTAATAAAATGCCGTCTAAAGGTAAGAAGGATGTCGATTTCTTTAAAGTGTATTAAATTAAATGATAACTTAATAAGAAAAATATTAATTCTTTTTTAAATCATTCATAAATGATTTTTATATAAGCTTATTGACTTTTAAAAACACTCAAAGAAAACGACTTAAATATATAGAAAGGAATTATATAAATACATAATACAAATAAACAATTTATGAATAAATTGGCTGTTCAGAATATTTGATATTTAAATTGATTTTAATTACTTATTTAATTAAAATGACAAGCAAATCCTTACAGCCAATTTATACGATGAATAAATCTGAAAAAGAACGGGTTATAATCCTGAAACAGACAAAAGTTCATTAACATACATAATAAAAATATAATAGGTAATAATAAGGGTGAAATTGGTGTAGATCCTAAACTCTCGACCTGCCTAAGTATCCCTGCCTATCAACCTTCCAGCTAATTCGCGAAAATGCAGACCGTACGGAAAATCCTAATTATAATTGTTATAACTAATATACCATATTAGTTGATAACTCAGTCGCGTTAATAGGTCTGCATAAGGGTTGCAAACGATTTGCCCATTGATAATAATACATGTGACCTAGGGTTGCCTAACTGGCTCACCTAGCTTTGTCACTAGAGCTGGAAAGGAAACATACAAAAATTAGTAAATAGCAAACCGATGATGCGCGAATTAGGAAGCACGAGGTTAGGAAGCACGACGCGGTTGACAAAAAAATATTGGATTAATGCGAATTACTTAAACGATTTATATCAAACAAAAATTAGTGTTTGCATAGAACTAAAAGTAAAGCAAAATTAAATTATTAATTATTAAAGCGATTGCCCAAAACAAAGCCATAAACAATTTTTTTATTTCTAATTTTTGATTAAATTTAATTTATTAAATGAATTAGAAAAGACCCACATCATGGCTCAGTGTTGAACATTAAATATCCCGAATAAAAATTGAAAAAAGTTAATTAATTAATTAATTGAATAAGAAAAGAAATTTACATTTAGTCTATGCAGAACACCAGCGGAATATCTTAAAACTAATAGCAAACAGGATTATCGATAACGCTAAAAAATTAATTACAGATGGCTGTGCTTTAAAGTTATGGTGGGACCATCATTGGTCATAATTAAAAAAGCAACAAACCATCAATTCGCGACCGAGTGACTTTAAAATTATGAAGGGCCATCATCTTGGCCTGAACCAAAGCAAGGGATGTGTTGAAGACACGGGGACACAAATCGGCTTTTTAATGCCTTCATTATATATTTTGTACTTACTACTTGCATCTCGGCGTTCTAGTTCATTGAATAATTTCAAATACGACAAAATAAGATTTAATTATTAAAGCTAGTAATAAGTTATTCGATAATTTCTTATCCTCGATAACTCATTACACATTTAATTGAAAGCAAATCGCGATTATTCAATGAGTGTTGAGGGGACTAGTC
>JASKGN010012132.1:0-12585 GCA_030556245.1 Falagria sp. GC000072 | reverse complement strand
GTGAAAATTTATTCTTGAAAGAAGGTCAGGGGCGTCAACAAGACCATTCAGTAGGTCAAACATAAATTTGACCCCTGCTTTTTGACGTCTACAATCGAGAGAAGTGAGCCCAACTTTAGCATGAACTTAGTGATTGTCTCAGCCGTCGTGGTCGTATAAACCCCTTATGCCTTTTGGTGGAATAAAATGCCAAGACAAATTCATTAACTAATTCTGCCTTGCAAATTTTGCCATTAATATATTTATTAGCCGGCTTGACCTTACGCGCGGTTCCGACAAATTTGGTACCATTGTCAGTGTAAATGTTTTTTTTGCAATTCCGCGCCTTGACAAGAATCTTTCAAATGCTGCAATGAAAGCCTCCGTTGACAGATTTGACATAAGTTCAATGTGGATAGCTTTAGTGGCTAAGCAGATGAATAGACTGTCCAATACATTAAAAATATGCATAGTTTCTGTGAAGCTCTATCTTTTATATTATGTTGCCAGATGTAGGCGAGGAACTATTTGCAATATTCTTATCTATTGTAGTTTCTGTTTTTTTAAATTTTTCACACTTGTTACGCTTCATATCAATTTTCTTGTTAAAACTGGTCATTTAACCTGTTATTTGGCATCCCTTATTTATGCATAACTTTCTACTTTCCTTCCACCCATATTGGAATTGTAATGTTAGGTTTTTACTTGAAAATAAATCAGTGTTCTTCTTACAACTAAACCGAAAGCATCGAGTTTTAAACCCCAGTAGATCTGTGCAATCATTGGTCCTTCGAACCGGATACCATACAAAGTATATGCATGCTGGAATTCAAGCATAATTTTTATCGCTTTACGGCGTTGACCGTTTATGAAGACGTGCTGGTTAAGATGGATTTGATCACCTTGTCTGCTAATTTCGTCCAGACAAAAGTGGGCATTGCTAAATCCTTAACATTGTATTCCGTTCTCAAATACTCTAGAACTTCTGTTGCATCATCGTCGCTTTCTGACACAACAAGAATTGCGTCTACGAATATGACTATAAGCTATGATTTCCTCCCCTCGTTTTAGCCGGTAGAGGCAAGGATCCGCTTGGGTTGGTTCAGCTCCGATTCGTCGCAGTATGGTATTTAGTTTTTCATACCACTGTCTGACAGTCAGTCTGTTTCAGACCGGATAATCCTCTTCCGAGAAGACAAACACAATCGGTTTCTTCAAGTTTTGCCAGCATATCACTAGCTGCTTGAGTTAATTCCGTTTGTTCTTCTTCTATAGTTTTGAGGAGTTTGGCTAAATTTTTATGGACTTCCATGAAAATTTCTTCTCTCAGATCTCCATTTAAATATGCAGTTGATACATCTAATTGTCATATTTTCATGTTTCTTTGTGCGGCTAATGCCACTACTATTCTGAGGGAGCCTATTCTAGTAACTGGTGTAAAAGCTTTCCTATCGATTGTGCAGTCGGGTTTGATCTTTTTGCGTAGCACCATTCGACTTCCAATAATTAGATTGTGTTTTTACTACTATACTCTTATAACTCCAAGATTTCGGCGGCAGATGTGGCAATGCACAACAGTTTCTAGTCTGTAGTTAAAGGCGTTTCGCTTTGGTTTGTTAATTTTATAAAAATTATTAAATAATCAACTTTGTTAAGTATAAACACTAATTTTAACTTTATTTCGGTCTAGTTTCGTCAAATTTTGCTTGCCATTATCAATTAAATAACTTAAATTATACACTAATTTATACTACAATAATGTTATTTTGCAACAGCTTGGAAAAGTGGGGTGTATATCACGTCAAGCTGGTCGTTCGACTGGAAAAAACCCTTTTTTATTGTGGATTTTGAAAATTTCCAAAGAGTCATATAAATATGGAAAAAAATTGTTCACCAAAATGTCCTCTATAATCACCTCAAGTTAGACGCAACCATTTAGAAACACCCTGTATATCATTCCACTGAATATTCAACCTTAATACCGGATTTTTTTTCCAAATAAATATATTAACTTGTATAAATTAATTATTTTTATATTTAGTATTGGATTATAACAACAGTTGGGTAAACTTAAATATATGGTTAGATACACATTGCTCCCTTTAATATTTCTGATTGTAAGGTTTTACATTGGGAATTAATAACAATTTATACATTCATCCCTCAATGATAAAATATAGTACATAAAAATTACTTTATTTCATTAACTGGGTACGTAACATTTAGCAGATTGTTTCAAATCCAATTTATGATTCTATTAGTTTATCTTAACTAATGATATTTGATTATTTCTGTGTCTAATAGATTTTACGATTCCATTGTAATATTCTTATAAAATCCACTTAACTGAACTACCGAACAGTAATAATTATCTTAATTATTTACATTTTTCACTTCAATATCAATCAACAAATACAAATTATATTATAGTCATCCATGACTCAATACTATTATCGTCAATTAAAATATTACTCACATCATACTTATTACTAATTGGAAATGTTGCAAAAATAGCTATAATTATTTTCAATAATCTATGTACCTCTGTAAATTTTTGTACTGTGTCAATCGCAATTTATTGCTTTTTGCAGTTTACATACGTTTGAAACAATCTGCTTATGTATAGTTCCAACAATGTTAGAAATGAATACTGATTAAGATTTACGAATGCCATCATAATAGTAGACAAGTTCTAGAGGGTACAATGTAACATTTGACGAATGTGAGTTTATTGTCCAGGAATTAGTTTGCAACATTTCTCATACATGGCATTGATTCCATTTTAAATTCGTATTGATTCTTCGCTTGAAACGCAAGTTTGTCCTTTGTTTAGACTATATCGCGTTTATATTACGCTCGAATTATTTAAAAATCACAGCTTCAACAATGGATTTTGTGTTATCTAACAAAGATCTATTATGCCATATACCCTTTTTGAGTATGCTGTAAAATTTTCAGTTGCAATATTTTGTATAGTGAAATAGAATACGAATCAATTTTTTTTGCAAAGAGTCAACATTTAACATTCAACAACAAATAGAAACATTCTTCATATAGGTTTGTAGGGCATGACTTGTAACATTTTTTAACTTTTTTATAATCTTTTGACTTAAATCTGCCAATGTTATAATATTATATCTTTTGTTGGGATTCAAGGCCATTTATCACAATTATGGAAGCAAACACACTTTTGAAAGTTTACTCGTTTAGGTATTAGGTTTGGCAACAAATTTACAGGGTGATTTTATTTACGCGTAATTGATATTGATAGAATAGAATGGCTTCTATTGTTAAATTATTATATATGATCACATCTATTTTAGAATTTAATTTATAACTTAATATATGATTTTATCTTACAACCACCCTGTACGTTTTTGTAGATTATGTAATAATATATTTATGAAAACGGCTTGTATATGTATGTATTTTGTATAAATGTTGGATAGAAAACTTCTAAGCTATGTTTCGAGTACATATATTGTTATGTGTTAATAAGGATATTTAATGAAGAGAAGAAAATGTGTTATTTATGGTGGGAATGATTACGAATATTTTGATAATGTCATAATTTAAGTCAGTGCGTTGTGGAAACTTATTTCCTTAAAGGATGCCACATGGCAACGGGTCGTCGTAGCGCCTGCAGCATTTGATTCCAGTGGGCTAAAGAGCGCCCAGTTGCTTGTGCGCCCACAATGACGTGCCCGATCGAATATGTCTTTGACGTTTCCGAATGTAGCTCGGCAACTGTGAGGCGAAGTTGGATTGTCTACAAATATATTCAGAATTTAATATAAATGTAACACTATAAATTTTCTATATTAAACAATAATATTGGAGTATTTTAGAATTTTAAATTATGTTTAAAATGTATACTAATAGGCGAATACAGTAATCCGCCACAAAAAAATTAAAATAGTAAATAGTAGTATTATACCTGTAACATATGTGCAGGTATATTAAACATCATAGATTCGTTAAATATGGGGCTTCTTTCGGGTTTCTTACAAGAAGTTTTCTTTTTGTGAATCTTTTTGCCGTATTGCAGGAGATATGCCTGTATGATAAAAGCACCAATATTATAATTGGACAATTAAACTAAGAAGTGGCACTTAGCCTACCTTAACGAAGGGTTCACCTTGTTCCTTGTCGCTTTGGAACTTCAATTTTCTTCCTTTAACGACAACAACCGTGAGCCGTTCAGCCGTAGGCAAGTAGCTCAATGAAAACATCAACTCACCAAACTCGGTACTCGTCTAAGCATAAGATATTCAATATTATTAATTTTTCATGCAATTTAAACACGATTTTTTTTATTGGTATTGAAAACTTCTTCAATTTATATCAATCTTTTGAAAGTGCACAACTATATATAGATGTGATTGAAGTCATAATAAAATATTCAACAGGTTTCTCGGCTAGATATACTCTGGTATTGGCAAATTTGCCACATTAAAGCAAAAAATAAATATGTATCAAAGTGTGTACCTACCTGGCTCGTGTCTGTAAGTGTCACCCACGTAGTAACGGGCTGCCGCAAGCTGACGTCTGCCAAGCTGAGCTCCCCTTCGCCGATAAGTGTATGTGAGTTCATGTCAATAGCATAGATATGAAACAGCAGAGCTGTGTACATTTGATCCCTGGGATGCAGTGAAAAGATGACTCGCTCTTGATAACTAGGGCTGTTTGAGTTCCGGTACACTTTTGTTTGAACATTGATATTTTTGTCGGGTAAGAGGAATATCTTTACGTAAGTGTCGAGTTGATCGTCAGTGCTGGGTGCTCCCGTGATAGCAAATGTATGGTTAATTAAATCTTTCGCTTCCAATACATTCGCTATCATTTCTCCATTCTCGCTGTAAAAATGCAATAAAGAACGGTAAGGTATTTCAGTGAAATTATTCCTGCATTCAGCTAAAATAAAATTAGGATAAAATATGAACACCATGAAGAAAATCAATGTAAACATTTAGAATAATTCTTTGTGTGTTAATATACATAAGGACCTTTGACTGCATTTAAGCAACTGCGAGATAGGAAATCACAAATTGAGAACTGCAGGCCTGTTGGGCGTTGTTAGGTTCCACCAGTAAAGTATAGTATAGGCTCGATTTGTGTTTTCCAGAGAATACTATAAGCTACAGTTAGAATACATATGCGGATGAAATTAAGGAAAAGCCGCCTAGTGGTTATTTGTATGAGATGATAACGAACCTGTCATATTCAAGTCCGATGCACAAATATCCAGTGATATTACTTTCTTCCAGATCGCCCAAAGCAACGGACGTGTCCGAGCAGACACTCTCGCATGATATAGCTCTCTTCAACACGCCTGATATTACCTCAACGTAATCACCAGACGGTGTTGCAGGGGTAGCTGGAGTTCCAGGTTGTGTTTTACAACCTACACCAGCAACTCCGTTGTTTATTGTCATATCGGTTTGATTAATGGACGATGGAGACCATTCGGCACACTGGACTATTGATACTGCTTCGTAAGGTCCACTTACTGATGCTCTTCCATGAGTAGGTGGCGGTTGTATGAATTGGGCGTTTGATTTCTGTAGCGCACTCATGTTAATTGACGATACTGGTCTGGGTAGAGGCTTTATCGACGTTTCGGTAGATAAATTTTCTATGTTATTGGGTCTAAAAGAAACGAAATACATCAGAATTTTACAATGAATGCCAATGTAGGATAATGTTTAGTTCGTACCCAGTGATAGTCATAGTCGTCATTGTTGGTAAAGATTGCTTCATTTCAAGTGAAGTTTCTATAATATCACGTGGATTGCAGGATCCTGGCACTGGTGCAGGCCGCAAGGGTTGTGGTGGAATATTAGAGTCTTCACTATCAATGAACCATTCACCGCCGACATTGCCAAAGCTGGTTGTGGCAACTTTGATGTCTCTATCAAATGTCTCAAAGCGCTTGAAGCTGCCACTGTGGCCGATATAGATATCAGAATCGGAGTGCACCTATGTATATAATTAAGTTAATATGCGGCTTCTCTATACACATAGTTAATGTGATTGCATTTATAAGTGAGACATTGTATCTTGATGGTAAAGTTAATAAATTGTATTACAAACTGCATAACTTTATTAGTAGATCACTTACCAGATAACCATTTGCATTAAAATGTCCTACGAGTTTTGTTAGGCCAACTTTCTCCTCCGTCGTTGATTTGATCCAGGCCGAGAGTATCATAAAAAAATTAAATTTATGACAAGCGTAGAGGAAAATTAAAATTCCGATCGCTATTGTCACGAAGGTAAGTAGGCCATACATCTAAAATAGAGATATAATATTGACATTAAAATTTTTATGATTTTCATAACGCTTAAAACAGATCAAAAACCCTTTGTGAAAATTATAAGGTTTAACTCTCCAACTCTGAAATTCGAATTCTGATACTTTTTATTAAGGCTATTAAAGTCATAAATATTAAAACACGAAGTTTGCCAAATTTAATTATTCCAGGACTAAAATGAAATATGTATATTGCTCCAACATTTTTCGCATGGTATATAGGTAGTAATATAATAAACTCATGTATGTATAAGCAAGCATGGCTTAAAATTAGCGCTGAAACTTTTCATAAATAAATTAATTACACAACGAAGGTTAAGCTTAGTTAGGTTGGCGGATGTTGGAAAGCTATGAACTAATTGAGAGTTGCCGAGCCGCATTCAACGAACAATTTTAATGAACAACTCAATATATCAGTCTTTCCTGGAAATTTAACCTATATTATTTCAGGGGAGACTTTTCTTCCTGGCATTTATTCGATGTTACTCGCAATTTAATCGATATTTTTTGTACTGATATTTATACTGGTAATCTAATTATTTTCTCTTAAAGATACCCAGGGCAAAATTTTAAGAATAATCGAAGATTTTCATTGAAAATACCAATAGAAAAAGTTCTGTAACACCAAAACTAAAATTTAAAGCGTAGCAATAAAAATAGCAATAATAAGTTTTTCTCCTATGGTTAAGTACTATGAGAGATAAGCATCAAAAATTTCTTATTTTGCTATAAATTTTCAGCTATTAATAAAATTTCATTCTAAACTTCACGTAAATTAAATAAATTTATATATAAGAAATAATCTTATTCTTTGTTTTCTTTATCATAAATTTTCTAGATTATAATTACCAATACAGTACTAATAAAAACAATTTCACGTTAAGATATAAATCTGCGCATTTTCAACATGAAGATAACCTTGATACATTTTTCAGTTCTAAAAGATCTAAAAGATCAAGGTCGATCGACATGAAATTCCAATTTTCAATAAGTGTAGCACGCGCCATTCTAATATCACACAATTAAACAGGTGTATTAGAATGTTTGCGGTGCGCTACTGTACCGGAAAGCGTGTCAAATAGCGAAAGGTAGATAAGAAGCGCGCACAAAGCACAACACCGCAGCTTTCCACAAGAGTCTTAGCGTACATACACATGAATTTGAATTGGAATCAACACACGTACCTTTTCAGTGCGTTGCTTGTTATCAGTTGTGATGAACTAGTGTAGAAACAAATGCGACATGTCTGGCGTGTACTCTCTGGATGTGGTTGACATTGGCGACGATTCCGGTACAGTCGGAAATTGGAAATCTAGGCCATTGCAGTATAACTCGGGATTGGTTAGATGTGGAAAATTGCCACATGCACGCGTCCGCCCGACTCGCATTCACATTGCGGAGTGCGCGAAATTTTGCGTGGCAGCGGCAGCGACCTGGTTGCCTGGCGCTGGTGAAAACTCTCCCTTGCTCTCGCTTTGTGAGAATTGGGACCTGCGTGGTTGAAATTCCAATTTACAGTGTAGATGAATTTCACTGGAGTCTGGAATTATTGGTCACACAGGATTGGAAAATCTTACTCCTTGAGAATATATGTATAATTTAATATATTATGGGCATTATTACTAAACAATGTTTTATTTATGAAATTAGGCAATTTTCTTACTGGCTGACAAAAAGTAATAATGCAACAAAATAGAGACTTAATTTTTGTGTAACGACCCTAAGCTTCGAAATGGAAGATAAACATTGCAGTGGTTGTAATGAGATTCTTAAATTATGAATGCGGAAGATTTGGGAAACAATTTTATTCATTATTTTGTTTATGGGTAATTTTTGAGATGCTTTTTGTTGATGAATTTTATTTGTAGATTAAATTTTGTTCTTCATGTTTCTAAGAAAAAAATGTTGTAACATCAACATTTAATGCTAACAATAAATAATCGATTATTTTTAATATTCATATTCCAAAATTAAGATATTAATAATAGGTAATCATCGCATAACAATTGAATTTCTTCCTTAGAGTCCTTTACTTTGGCATTCTGGAAAAACTGTAGTTAATGTATTTAATTGCAGATGGTGCTGCACATTGAAAACTAATTTAAGTTATTAATTTTTTTATTTATAAATTACATATTTGGAATCTCTAAGCTACAAAAATTATATTATCTTTTTGGGGTTTTTATATAAAAGGGGCTTTTAACAGTCTCGGATCGCACAAATTATGTCTGAACCAGTAGAGAAAGATACATTATCCACTAATTTTGAAGTTTTGCTTGGGGTTAATTTACAACCACAATTTATTTTAACAATTTCAAAAGAAACATATTGCATTGAATTGGAATTCTATAATTCAATTCAATCAAGAAATACTGTATTTGACAAGTATGTTCTAAAATCTGTTGTGAACCCCCTTGAGTGCAAAAACGTAATTTTTGGGAAAAAAAATTGAATCTCTTTATGTTCAAGTGTACGGCATAACTCAGTCACATGGTACATATAGAAGAAGCCTAGTTGCGCTGTTTTGATTTTCATAAAAATTCCTTCAGTGAATGTCGGAAAAGCCCAAAATGACTCCAAGTCGTGTCTATTGATCGTCTCATAAGCACGTTTAATTATTGCGTAGGTATTAAATTATTCCTAATCCAATTAGTTTTTGAGGAATTGTTTTTTAATAAAAAAATTTAATGCAGTAATATTGAAGACGGTTAATAAGACCTTATTGGCCCCTGTATTTATATAGGGGAACATCTGAGAAAGTAAATAAGATACGGAAAATCATTCGATGCAGCAATTAATTTTCACAAATATTCCAATTTTTCGGAAAATAAAAAAATGGGAGCTTGGGGAGCATTACATAATGTACGTTAACTCTTATCAAACGTACGTAAAGAAAGGAGATTTTTTTGCCGATCAATATAACTAATGTATTTAAGTATTACCATTTTTGTTTACTTTACTAATAAATGTTTAGCGATAGTAAATCAACTTTCAAACCATTTATGCGAAAATATGATTAACCATCGTCAAAATTACTCATTGAATTAAAATATCCAACTCCAATTTTTTACATTATGTTTCTCTTTATATTAAAATAATATAAAAATATATAGAGGTATTCATTTAAAAATGGGCAACAACCAAACCGTGTCAGAAATTAAAATAGCAATTTTTTTATAGTTTTATACACTCATCCGCGATCCACACTGCAGTTATGCCGGACTTAGTAAACACGAAAATGTAGTATACTTATTCTAGATAACACTTAATTGCTAAATTGAATGGATTGTTTACATTTTCATTATCTTATTTACTTCCTGAAATATACCTTTATAAGATGCAGGGGTTCGCAAAAGTCCGAATATATAACGGCATTAAATTTTTATTTATTTGTTCATTTACATATTAAATTGCTGCATTGTCAAAATAATTACTTTTTGTTTTAAACACATTAGGTTTTGAGATATTATTTTTGTAGTTTCTGATTTTGGGTGCCTCGACAGCGTTGTCCTTCCTTCCCATATAAAGTATATGTATTACTTGCGCCTAGCCATGCCTAGCGCAATCAGCTTGGGATTTATTTCGACTGGCCTTATCTAACTTTCTCGGATATATCAGAGCAGAAAACTATAACGAACTGGTTGAGGATATGTTGTAATATGTCCTTAAAGAACCACTTTCTACCCACTTGAATTTCTTCCCTGACAACTGCGGTATGGTTAGTGATGAGCACGGTAAGCCCTTTTATCACGACATTTCAACAATGGAAAAGCGATATTAGGGAAACTGGTCCACTTACATATTAGCTGACTATTTTTGGACACTTTCAAGGGATTATTCATATCATTTCGGGGCAGAAATCTTAGCCAACTTTGCATTTTTAATGTCATATTCGTTTTCAACATCTTGAAATCCCTTTTGCTCAGTGAAATATTCGTATAATGTAGTTTTTATGACAATTTGACCATCTCCAAAATTTAAATAAAAAAATTATACGGCATATATAAATGCAAAATTCAATTTACTTCTAATAAACATTTTTAATCAATTATTAGGAATTGTGCTTAATTCTGACCCTAAACAAACTATTGATTTTTGATATTATCAATTTGCTATTCAGAGATTAGATAAATTCGAAAATCAAGTACACATAAGTTCATAATTGCAATTGTTATATCTGAAAATAGTTGTTAGTGAATGCTTCTTGTAGAAAATATAAAATAATTATCAATATTTTTTCTTGGCAATGTTGGATTGCAAAATTGCTATGATATTTGGCATCGTTCTTACCAGTTTCTTTTTGTTAACTTGTTTGTATCGAATTCTTTTCTCGCGCAACAAACATTTCTATCAAGGAGGATTGATTCGTAAAAATTCGAAAGATGACAATGTAAATTACTTACAACTCCAGCAGTGCGATGTAAGTTCAAAATTATTATTATTTGAAATCTAATTATAAAATAATCTTAACAGTATTTTAAATTTATACTAAAAATAATTGTAAAGAAAAAACGAAATAAGGTTTTCATAAAACTGAGTAGATTCATACTTAGGAAATAAACTTAAAGCAGAAGAATCACAACAAATTTTTTTTATTGTTTTAAAACTTTGTAATATTCTCCAAAGAAATCCTAAATAAGCGAATGAAAGCACGTAGCTAAAAGACTGAAAAATAAGGAAATATGATATTTATATTAAATCTGGTGTAAAATAAGCCTCATTAATATTAAAATTGACTTAATTAATGGGTTGAGTAAGTTTAAGTTATAATTAACTGAAGTTTGAAAACGATATAATTTATTTCATATATCTGACTTTAAACACAATTTATAAAATTCTCAAGATTTCATAAAAATTATGATTATGTTCTTTTTTTTTAAAGAACATCATAAGAATTAAAAATACTATAATTTGTTTTACATTATCTCCTAAGTTTGCAGTTACTGGATTTTATTGATTTTTACTTAATTTTTACAAGAAAGAAGAATAATTTGCTTCTCCAATGTGCGTTGAAAAAATTAAATTCAATTTGCTCATTTAAATTACATACTGTTTTGAACAATATATTACAATATATTACAATATATTACAATAGTGTCTTCTGACTTCTGGGGACTCGATTGCCCGGCGCGTTCACACGCATACCTGCTTAAGAAGAAAAGAGCATTTCGTTTTTTTCGTTCTTTGCCGGTATGGGGGTTGGGGGGTTTGGGTGTAAAAAATCAAGAACTAAAAGTACTAAGATACTAAAATATAGAAAAAAGGTATTAGAACTAAATAAATAATACTTCAAATTATATCAAACATCGATTTATAGGTTTAGGTCTGGAACGCATGCTTACATTATAGGAATTAAAATAATTAAATGAAACCATTTATTTTTAATTATATAAATTATGAATTGAAGACACGTGCCAAGTGGCACCTAGCGGAACTTAAAGGATACTGGCTATGATAGTATGTTTCAAAGCTGGTATTAATTATTCTGAGAGCATGTAAATAAGAAACATAATTTGCTTTCAAAGTTAAAGATTTGTTTAACAACCAGTCGGCAAAATCACTTTTGCCAATATCAACAGTATGCATGATAAAAAAGATTTTATCCGAAGAAACATCGACTGGTTTATTAAGTTAGCTAATTTTCATATTATCATAAACTATCGCGAGAAAATACTAGAAAAAATAAAAGTTGCATAACATTGCATTTTAAGGTTATATATGCTTGAAATTAAATTATAATGTGTCTTTGCCACTGATCTCAATATATATGGATTGATTATTGCATAGTTAGAAATGGCAACATTAGAGCTGCACGCTAGCGCTCCAAATAAATTACTGGAACTAAATAATTTGATAATAAATCAATAAATGCGATCATAGGATGCAGTGATAGGATAAATTTTGAAGTTATTATTTCGGTAACTATTGAATTTAACCTTTTAAATATTATAATTAAATAAATTGAAGTAAGTTACATATATTTATAGATTTAACATAGAAATAATTAAACTTTTACTAATTTATGATTAAGTATAATTGTAGATTTTTTTCTTACATATCAGATTTATTATATTTAAATAATAATAAAATCAATTTGAAATATAAACTTTATAGTAATAACTTTATAGCAGATATTTAAATTGGTATTCTTACAAACCAATTTAAAAAATATATATGTATTACAATTAAATTTTCCGTTTTGATTATTTATTTCCAAATCAGTTGAATTAGTTAAAATTACATACAATTTTCATGATTGTTTCTATTAACGTATTTTAATCAATTTAAATTTA
>JASKGN010012108.1:0-15740 GCA_030556245.1 Falagria sp. GC000072 | reverse complement strand
TAGATGCTCTTTCATATTTATAACAAGCATGTATCGCTAATGTTAATTAAGTGTTCGTCATTGTTCGACGATGTTGATGAACCTGATTGTTCCAGACAAGCAACCAACGCGAACTTTTTGCTTTCCATCTTTTCTTTTGTTTCTTTCATCTTTTTTTTCTTGGTGTTATTTAAGTTGCCTAAGATACGTTAAGATAATTTAAGTATACACTAGTATAACTTAATCAAGCAGAAATACCTCCTATGCGTGAAGAAAAACAGCAGTTTGGAATTTCCAAGCAGAAAGTGAAACAATCATTGAAATCATTTAGTTAAGTAAAACGCGCATCGTTAACTTAAGTTCTTTTGCTTCATCTTCATCATCTCTTAGCTTAACTTTATGCAAACAAATTGTGTGTGGTCTGAAGCAAAACTATACATGAAAATTAGCAAACTAGAGTTTTCTTTAAACGCCACGATAATGATCTACGAGCGTGTTAAAATTGCACTTTTAGTGCAAGTTCTATAGCACTCTGTACCTATTTATTTCTACAGGTAGGTATTTAACTAGGTTTAGAAAATAAAACAGCACAAAATTTTCAAATTTTTAAGTCAGACATTTTTAAATTTCAATTAGATTTTTTTTTGAATTTATAGAAAACGAAGAGTGATGAAATAAAGTTGAAATAATTTACATCTTGCATAAATTCAAGAGCTCATCGCCACTTTTGCTTTATGCAAAACGACTCACGAAAATAATTTACCAACCCCTTTAAGATCCAATAGACGAATGTACATACACAACTAGACTCGGACAAGGGCGAATAATGTATTATGGAAAGGAGAGGGCGTTTTCACGTGTTCCATTTTATTTCATGTTTTCACGTCAACATTAGAAGCCTTCGCGAATGATTGATTAACTTTGTTAAGTGCTCTTTGCTGTAATTGTACTTACAAATGAATTACTTCTATACCATTTTTTTTCTTGCTTGGTAAAATAAAACATTATTATTTCTTTTCTTATTTCCATTTAACACGAATTTAACCAGTTTAATTTTCTTTCTTTGGCTGTTGACAAAATTTCCAGCTTAAATTCGATGATTCATAAATGAATGAATTTTATAAAAATTCATTCAAAAGTCGCCTTGAGTTTTCCACGAAATGTTATGATGCGTTTAGGTATGCATATGTTTATTTACTTAAAGGTGAGAGGAATCGAAAGAAACTGTGTGAGGTGAGAAATTTGTTGTCCTGGAGACACCCTGCGGCGCGTGTGCACGACGACAAGTTGCCCATCGGACAGGCACGTTTCTGCTTCTTCGTGTATGAACTGTCTTGACCATTTGGCAGACAGAGAAAAGCCACGAGAGCAGGGAGATCTCGCACGACATCACATTTTATTGAAACGAATAGGAATCAACGACAAACACATTCGAATCTAAAGTAGCAATGAATGCTGCACCAAACCACACTTCTCACAGCGAGGGATTAGCGCAGCTGGGACAAGATACTTTTACTTTGTGTCACATAATCATAACTCCTTATTTTAATATGCGCGACACTTCTATATGCATTTATCTTGATAATTTTATACAAAGGATTTACAAATATTTTCTTAAGAAAAATTAAAAATTCTTTAGAGTTTTTATCAAATTAGAAATTATACAAATTTTTTCTTTTTCTAACACTTTGTATTTAACGACAATTTGATTAATACCGTACGGGTGTCAACTCTGATATTCTTATGTGGAAAAAGAACTGTAAGTGTTAAGTGTAATATTTCTTGTGAATAATTTACTTAGCTCGAGGTTGGCGTAATGTTGACTCGTCAAGTCAACGCATTTGGTCGTTAGATTTTAATAAAAAATTACACGCTAATACAGAGTCGGCTGTGATAATGAATAAATTTAGCAAAATATTCTACTGCTTACCACAAAATGTGTAATTTATTAAAAATATCAGAAACTTAATTTTTTTTTCTAATATCTTGAATATTAAAGATTAAAACAACTAAAAATCAATGTTTCTTGGGATTAAAATTTGTTCATTTGTTTTTTAACATAGGCAACCCAAATTACAATTTTAAAACATCAATTTTTCAAAAGAGATAAAGATACAATCATTAAACTTTTTATATTTCTATGTAGTTAAGTTTTATAGGATTAAAAATATTTATAAATCGTCAAACAACTTAATCAAGACTTAAAATGACATAATAATTATGAATAAATTGAGATAATATCACACATTCACATTTACCATTTGATATTTTTCCATTTCCTTTCTCAAATTTGTAATAAGTTTATTAACAATTCTCGTAACCTTGAAGTGTTATTTTTATTCCTAACATTCTGAATTATTGATCAAAGAACATTTCAACAGAATTTCGGCAATTGTGTGTTTCAGTAGTCAGTTATCAGTATACGCATTTCAGCTTAATGGAGATGCGATTATCAGGTATTATAATATAAAACCAGCTCGCACAGGTAAATTGATACGTTAACGCCGTTTGTTCGCGTGTCGAGTTTCAGGATTGTGCGCATTTCTCGCCTCGTGCGTTATCACACACCGTCATAACCACCAATCGATTCCCTATATATCCCGAAAGCTTTTGTGTTTGCAATTCGCACACACGATTTGTGCCAAATTAACTAACACTTGGCTTTGCAAATTTTCAAATCAAATCAACATAACTGCTACTAAATCCAAACAAATTTCGATATCTAAAATAAAATTCGTAATATTAAATGACCCTTGAGGCATATAGTCGTTTACGCTTTTATTGGGACATTAAGAGGTACACACAAGCCGATAAAAGAATGAAATCGTAGATGGGACCTGGAGATAGGTATCAAGCGTGGTGGAGGTTTTATACGCAGGTCGTGAACACAGAATGAAGAGAACAAACGAACGAACGAAGTCGTAGTACAATCGAAATGTATGCGCTTGCGTTTACCCGTGCGGAAAACTCGGGATCCCCCCAGTTAACGTTGCCAAGCAACCTACTCGTAACTCCTGGTGGCAATAATGATTGGCGGCCGGGCGACTTACAATGGCTGCCGTCGGGCGCACGCGATTTACATTTGTGTGTTTACTTTTACTCCAAGTGTTGTTTGCAAACAACTTAACTAAACTAACGAACAAACACCAATCTCTCTCTTTTGTTTTACAATTTTAGTAAATGTTTGTTTCGTTTTCATTACAGATCGTGTTAAACTCCATGCATCGATATCAGCCTAGAATACATCTAGTGAAACATCGAGACCATAATGGTCCCATAACGGATTTGGAACAGGAACAATATCGGACATACATCTTTCCCGAAACGGTGTTTACAGCAGTCACAGCTTATCAGAATCAATTGATAACGAAATTGAAGATTGATTCGAATCCATTCGCCAAGGGCTTCCGTGATTCATCGCGTCTGACGGATTTTGACCGGTAAGTTTTCACAAATTGTCATCCTAACTTGAGGTTTAGGTTTAATCATTGTTCGGTGTAGGGAAGCTTGCAGCAGCTTTCTGGTAATTAGTTTTTACGTCGGCGCCCATTACGCGCGCGAAAACACGTCGTAAACCTCCGAAATGAACGTAGATATCCGCAGCCGTTAATTATTTTAGCTGGTGTGGTGGTATGCCCATCACATCAGCATGCCAAGAGATTTTTACGATTCATAAACTGCAAAACGGTAGCGAAATGCCGCCGAACCTCGATTATCTTTCATGAGGACAGCTGTCTCACTGGTGGCCGTGAAGGTGTTACCGAGTTGTAAAAATTCGAATTAGTAAAGTAGTCGTCATTCACGGATTTTATTGCTAAACTTGATGAAGTTTTTAAATTAAATAAATCTCAATCCGAACCTAACCTAACCTAACCGAAGAAATAAAGAAGCACCGAATGTCACCGAGTAATTTCCATGACAAAGGCAACCCGAGCCTACCCAAAGGGCATACCAGATAATTACCGGTGGTAGCCGAGGCTGAAATATTTAAGAGAGCGGCGAAGCGAAACGTTTACTAAGGTGACCGCCAAAGGCGATTATTATTACGTTGCTCGCGCGCGTTTTGTCGCCTCCGTTTTAAACAAATCATAATGGGGGCGAGAAGCCGACGCATTACAACGACGATCGGAAAGCCGCTCCGCCTGCTCAAAAACAATCAATAATATTGAGATGGAGCTATCGCGGTGAGCCGATAATGAGAGGCCCGCGCGCACAACGCCTTTCGGCCGGGGGGGCACTGGATCATCATCATCGGAATACCAGTCGGTCGGTCAGCTCAAGTGTTACACTCCATCTTCTTCTTTCTACCGCCGATGCTATGGATCCTCCACCGACCTACCGCCTAATTACAGACGCGGGCGCAAAAAGTCGAAACGAGAAAATAACTGGGAAAACAGTGTTACTTACAACCACAACAACCAAACAAGAAAACACAGATTTCGAGACGAGGTAGATCTACCGTAGAGAGAGGGTATTTCTAAGGGTATAGGTGTGCGACTCTTCATCATCTCTACCTGAGGTGTGAGAAAATATGTCGGCTTCATTATATCATCAAGCCATCGTCATGAAGACAACGATTGTCTAAAATTACAGAGCGGCTTCCAGTTCCACGCCTCTGCGAGCGCCGCGCGCCGGCCTCAAAACACCTAAATTAAATTCTATCACGGCAGAAATGAGGCGAGAGCAGCCTTTGTGTTGGATGCTTGAGGCCGCATGAATTATTACTTATCACTTTCACCGTTTTTCAAGTGTAGCCACAACACATCACTGCACTGGATGCTGATACTGGTAGTACCACCACGTAGGGTACCTTCGTGCTCGCTCGTTCATATAGAGATAATAAACCTCGCGTTTTTCCTGCACACTGAAATTGACTCCGAGAGAGATAATTAATACGCCGTTTTCATCTCGCATTAAACCACAATTTAAAACCGCGTTGCGGAGGTGAATGAAGTCGATAGACGAGATGTAGCCGGCACTTTTAAAACTACTTATCATCGCGATATATACTCGAGCTTAAATTACTTGCACGTCGAATGTGGGCACCGACAATGAATTATCAAGACGCTTTGCTCTGTCTTCATGGCCACTAGCTAGGCAGCATCCAGCAAATTACAATTATTTCTTTTTTTCCGACACTTCACTTTCTTAATTATTGCACACCTTCTGTTTTTCTTTTCTACTTCTGTTTTTATTTCATAATTCTTTAATTTTTTCTCTTTGATTGTTACAGCGAACCAATGGACGGCCTATTCATGGACCAACATTTCCTTCGTTCCTCCTTACGACTCTACTCAGGTGACCCCATGGACGATGCGAATAACAACGCCGGTTCGTTATTCTCAGCAGCGATGATGGAGAAAGCTCGCGCACATGTGCAAATGTGGGGTCGTACCGGTGGCGGCGGTGGTTATAACCCTGCGGAGTTGCACGCGTTGCTGCTCAGCGGGGCGCCGAGCGCTCAACAAGTGTACCTCGGTCAACGAGCCGCTGCCGCAGCTGCTGGAATGCCACTGGGGCTTCCTGCACAATTATGGAGTCAGAATGCCGCCGCCGCTTGGCAAACGGCACCAATGCATGGAGGTCTGCCTCCCGGTTTATTAGGACCACCAGCACCGCATCGCCCTCAGATGACACCACCTCCACCGCCACCATCATCAACTCCAAGTTCCTCAGGCTCGCCGAGCCCTACTTCCATTAGCACATCTTCCGCAGACCTCCGACTGCCAAAGGCAATGCCAGCCTTCCCTACGTCTATGCATCGGTTTAGTCCGTACACGCGTCAAGGAAATAACAATCCCGCCGTTAGTCCTATTGCGCGCTCTTCCCAATGACTACTGTAATGGCGTTGCGTTCAGCTATCGCGCAAGCGTACAAGCGATTTTTATTCCTTATCGTCGCGATAAGTGGCGTTTGTTCAGTGAAATTCTTATTCCAATGGGAGGGCTACAGCCAAAAAGTAACCAAAGAAGACGTCTTCGTTTGTAGAGACATAAATAAAATGTTTTAATTCGGCTAATGTGTATTATATTTAGCGCTACTATTATTATTAATACTACTTTGTGAAAAGAATGAAATGAAACTATAGGTTTTAAGAACAGAGAAAATTGTACATAGTGGGTATATATAGTGAATATATACATATAGATGAATATAAAATATACTTATTAATAATAATTAATTTATTTCGATTGGTTTCGACATGATGAACGAAAGAAATTTTAGTAGAGTTGGAAATAATAAGTCAGTGAAAATGAAACTCTAGATTATTCCAAGTAATAATTAACTAAAGAAAATTATAAATAACTCTGGTTATATTGTATTAAGTATGTAAATGTGGTACGAGTATATTTTGTACGAAAGTATTAGACTTTTTAAACTATGATAAACAAGACATACTGACAAACAAATTAACAATTAACAGAAACCAAAACTACAAAACTATCAAGTTTGAAGAAAACAAAAGATGATAAATCACTAACTACCTACTTTAATAGTGAATTGTGAAATATTTGATCAGGACATTCTCAGTATTAATTCTCTCCAGAAAATGAAAAGATAAACATTTCAAATAGTGTAAGTAAAGAATTATTAAATGTGAAAAGTAACTAAATTCGAAACAAGTATTTAATAACACTTTGGTGAGTTAAATTTGTGCATTTGTTTTCATATTCTACAAGTTGGTTGTTCCTCGTCGTCTGATACCTATTACTATTAGTATTGTTAATATATTTATTTAATTTAAACACTTCTAGTGATTGTGCACCAGATTAAAACATTTTTTAAAAATTATCTATTGAAGACATATATTTTTATGTGGTTCGAAGAAGTAATATTCCTATTTCAAAGATGTAATACCACTTCGAACACTTTCAAATTTGTACTTGTCGTAAACTGTGACTCGACTAGTTCTCAAGAATGCAATACATACTTTTTATTATTACTACAATTATTATTATTATGTTGAAATATCGAAATTTGTTGTTATGTAAATACTAAACGAGTAAGTGGACTATAAAATACATGAGTAAAATGCAATATTTTTGAGATTTTACTAATTTTAACCCTTTTGGTAATTGAAATTTTTCTATTCCTTTAAGCTTTTTGCCTTGAATTCCACCTTCCTTGATTTAAGAAGAAAGAGTGGAGCGAGTGGAGTGTGCCATGAAAGAAGGTGAAATCTGAATGAAGTGTCAAACCTTTCAATTATTTTTTATTTATTCATCCGGTATTTTCGTCAATTCATAAAGATAAAATATAAATAAAAATATAACATCAACTATGGACTTTAAGATCTGATCCGGTCCAAACTAAGGATGGCGTTTTCGACGAGGAGATATAAAAAAGCAAAAATAAGATGAAGAAGGAAGAAAAACGTCGAGTTTCGACATTATACCCATTATATTCGTTTTAGATGTGTATCTACAGGGCATTTATAGCTTTATTAATGTTTACTTCGTGAACTTGTTAAAATGTCCAGAGTCTTGGTCGAATAGTAAATTTTAAATTATTTATTGGTGTCTCCAATTATGCGTAGAAATATTTTCTTCTTGCTTCTTGTGAAGGTAACTGTTTTTTAATTCTAGCAGCTAGTCTAGCACGCGTCATGAATTTTAAAATTTTCTTAGTTTGATTGATTATTGCTTTCAATTTAAATAATAAATAATTTAACTATAAAATAGTTTATGACATTGCAATTATTAAAATTGAATGAATAACTAAAATTAATTTAATTTAAAGAATGAATTATAATTTATTCAATATTTTATTGTTTTCATTAATTTATTCGTTTATTTTTTCAATAAATTATTGAATAAAATTATTTGTGACAATTTTATAAAAATATCAAATAACAATTCTTTAAATTCCAAATATAATTTATTCAAATGCTTAATTTTATGCGTAAATTCAAATATCGCGTAATATAATCATAATTAAAATTTAAATTCATAATAATTATTCATTTCTCAATTTTAAAAAAGCCAAGTGCAACTCTGAAAGTTTAAACCAGCAACATGCTAAACATGCAACGTGTACTAACAAAGTGCCATTAATTTTAATATATTCCAAGATTAATTTCCATCATTGCAACATTGTTAAAATAGCTTTAAAGGTAATTTTCGAAAAGCATATGCTAATAAATTAATGATATTGATTACACGCGACACTTTGTATATAAATAGGTCCATGTAGGTCGGTTTGTAATACATTACAGTAAGCAGTACATTAATGTGTCGTGGCTACCGACGAAATTAATACTGACGATTTTTCATACTCCAATTAATAATTAATTGTATACAATTATTTGGTAGCGATGTTTCGATACACCAATGGAGCAGCGCAGCAACGCTCGTTTCATCTTCATTTGCATAATCGCAACATTGATTCGGTGGGCTTTTGCTTCGGCGTAACTAATGCCTTTTTAAATGTTTATTAATTTAATATTCATGTCCGAGCGTTAATGTTTTAGGATTTTGTTTTATGAAATATACTTGGTGTTTTAAAATTTAAATCGATGATATGAAAAAATTGGAGAACGGTTTGAAGTGAAATTGTTTGTAGTTTTTGCAATGTAAATGTTGTTTCCTACTGCCAACAGCAATTGTAAACGATGTTGAAATCCAACGGACAAAATTGGATGTTATGAGCATGACAAACACATCAATCTGGTTGGGCAAATCGTCAAATTTTTGAATCAATAAATAAACGCCGACAGTAAAATACAAATGTAATATATCACAGTAATTATTTAAGTAATTTTGTCAGTTTATCTACAACAATAGATACGAATTGTATTACAATTGTAATTTAATGGTTTGTGAAATTTCCAGGAAATTTAAGCTAGTTTCAGTTTTATTTTCCTCGTCACGAAAGTATTTGCGGTTATCAAAGTGATTTTTCGAATTTTTCTTTAAATATTAATATCAATAATTAACTCCTTTAAACTTGGCTATATTGTTATGGCAGTGATTCACATATACAAATGAAATATACCAACTGATATAAATTACCATAAAATTCAAATTATAAAATTTTAAAAAAAATTGTTTTCACATTGGATATGAATTCAATAAATTTCAAACATACCATTATTTTTCACCATAGGACAACGAAACGTCAACAGTTCAACATAACAAGAGTGTCATGGAACAACAAAAATGCAAAAAGTGTTTGTTGTCGAATACCTATATGTAGATAGGTGGTACTCAACCCACAAACCTTTAATCCCTCTTTTCAACATTAAATGATTTACAATCCGTTTAAATCGCAAAGGCAAAATATTTACATTTATGACGGGGAGGCATATTTACAACCCTTTTAGACACAGCCTTTCAGCTCCTTTCAATTCCAAACAAAGCCACAATGGAAGACAACGCGATAAAAGAATATCAATAGAAATTTGGAATGTAGAAAGGTAGATGGAAAAAAAAACATTTTGCATCGATAGGTAAAGTAGTGTTATCTACCTAGTACCACTACCTAGTAAGTTAATGTACAGGTAAACTATACCAAGGTGCAGTACAATAGATGGATTTAAAAGTCAGGAAGTTTCACAATGATCACAATGGACATGTTTATTGTAAGTTTTTGACTTTAGATTTCAATGCCATTCAAAGTGCACGAATTTTAGGAATTAGTGGTTGTAAATTATCCTCATCCTTGTTGATTTCATGAAATGTCGACAGTTATACAACTTGTTGTTTTCAAGTTTGTGGTTTTCAAATAATTTTAGACATTTTCACGGTTGTAAAGTTTATTACCCGTAAATAATTTTTAAGAAATTTAGAAATTAAAAAAAAATTTTAATTAAAAACACCAATGTAATAATAAATTGAAGAAGGCATAATTCTTAATAAATATTTCATATTCCGATAGATTGAAAATGATCATTGATCAGTAATAATCTTTGCATTAGCTTTATTGACATTTAGCTGTAATGCACTCACATTACACAATAAAACTTTAAAACTTAAATAAAACTTCTCCATGAAAATAATGATGTTTACTCATTTGATTAGTATTCAAATGTCTTTTCATAAAGTTCGAGTCTCTAGCTAAATGTGCACAGCGTACAAAAGGCAAAAATAATAAGTAACAAAAATTAAAAGTAAAAATACGTCAAATAAATCATATCGAAACATAAATTCTGGAACAAATGCATAAATTTTACCATGGAATATTTTTAATTAATTCCAAATAAAAGTTGCAATATTTATGAAGCAGTATAAAACGAAAACATAACAGTAACAGGTTGGTATAGGTAGGATACACGTAAGTGTACTTACCTTTAGCTATAGCAGGATAAATGATTGACGGTCACTTGAAACCAACGTCGAAATATGACACGACTACTAAAATCCTTGTTGGTTGCTAATCCTGAAACAAGAAATAGTGTATTTTGTAAAAATTTTTCTAAAAATTGCATTATATTTTGAGATTTTCTCGAGAATGCAAATTAAAACAAACAAAAATATCGAAGAATAAAATAATAATTATTAACAATTGAATTTTATCCATTTCAATCATGTGAGGTATTTTGCTATAGGCTGCATCTTGACGTCAAGTAGTGTTAATAAACGTATCCTGTATGGATACGCAGGAGTTATGTTCGTAAATTCAATTTTCCGGTTATTGGCGTTGCGTCGCCGGCAATACCCTCGCTTTTTTAACCTTTCACATATAGATATTTACCGTCTGTAATTTAGATAATATACTGATTGTTTCTAATTTTTAAGCAACACGAGAATTTTAATTATAAATCTTAAAAATTTAGTATGAAGAAAGCACAAAAAAGAAAATTGTATTGATATACCTAATAGTAATACTTAAATAAAGTAAAGTAGTAATAAAAGGTATAAGTAATTCGAATAAAATTCGAGAAGTTTATTGTAAATTTGAGAAGGCAGAGACAAAACAAAAGTTGCCATAATATAGACCGCCTGTTAATTTAAATCTGAATAGAAGCGGAACGGGCATCGCCATAAATCAGTATAACACCCTCGTCGTTTTTCGCTCGGCGGCTCCGGTGGCGGACTAAATCGTGAATGTCTGGCACACGTTCACTCCATGTAGTACAATCTGTGCATGTGTGTGTGTGGCTGGTGGCGCAAACTTTCGCTTGCATTAACCGCCTACATTTTCTACATGGTAGATATAAATTTATTGCGTGCTTTTATGGCAAACTGGAACACCCTCAGAGTATAGTACTACCTAATAGAATCTTTTAAAAACCTTTTTATCGCATTATCATTTGTATAGTGTACTAAGTTTACTTTATTTAAACTAGTTTTATGTTCTTGCATTAGCAAAACGAGACAAGAAAAAGACACAGGAAATTTAAAACAAATACAATCTCGAGAGAAATTGGGAATTGGGAATTATATCGACGTTTGAATTAGGGGAAGAAGAATTACTTGTTTCTAAATTGGTATTGAATAGTGGGATATGTTGTCATAAAGTGAGGGTAAGTTTTGTAAGTGAGGGAAGTGTGATTTTTCCAGCATTTAAGTGTGAAGCTTTTATTGCGTAATCAAGAAGTCGATTTCTGTACCGATGCGAATCAATGATACGCACAAGTTGTTCCCCCATTTGAATTGAAGAACCAAAGTATTGCTTAGTTTATAATTTAACTCGATAGTTGTATGTAAGTGCGTCGGTACCGTGTGAGTTTGTTCAAGTAGAAAAACTAGGGTGAATGCATTTGCAATGCTCAATAAATACTAATTTAATTTATTCTTACTCATTAGAATATCGCTTTGAGGCATTTGCCGATTTCGTAGCTACTTCATGAATGATATAAATAATCCATGGGTGTTTACGTTTTTTATTTATTTTTTAAAGATATTTTTAGAAATTGATATGTAATACATTTTATTTTTACGATTACAAAGGTACCAGTATCGATAAATATTGTATTAATAAAATTATTAAATGGGTAATTATTATGTACATATTTATTTAGTTTAAGGAAGGTGTCACAGCACAAAAAGAAATTTTTGTGGTTTAAGATAGAGGTCGTTCCGATCGGTAAGTGGAGGAGACATGCATATAGTTAGGACGGCCGCAGTCTTGTTTTACGTCATCATTATGTCATAGAAACTGGGTCGTGTACTGATATGTTCATAAAGTTTACAAAATGTAGCAAGAACACATCATAATTTATATTTATGGAGACTATACAAAAGAAATAAAAACAAAAAACTTTTATTCTTAAATTTTACAGAGAAATAACCAAGAACATAAAACGATTTAAGTTAAGTAAAAGATTTAAGTGGTATTTCCCGGAAATGCAAAATCAATTGAAATTACCGGATTTTAAATTTACTCAGATTTACTTAAAGTTTAGTACGTTTTTCTTCCTTTCTCGCATTAAATAAGTAAACAATTGTTCCCATTGTAAGTACTCTATTTTACTTAATAATTACAACCATTGAGACAATACAACTCGCTAACTTGTTACTTGTTACACCAATTAACATATTTATCATTGTGTGCCAACGCGATTATTATCACTCAGGTAGGTAGGTTGGTTGCTAAGTATTTATACCAAAGAAGTAAAAACAAATAAATTGCTTCATTGCAGCTGTACAATGGTATAAAATACAATACAAGAAAACTCTAAAGTCAATTAAAGCGTTCAGTCTTCTAGAAATCCTTCTTTGTAGTTTTCGCACTGTCGATTTCTTCAATCAAATGTTGAAATTTGTAAATTTCAATTTCAAATTAAATTTTTTAATGCAACAATTCTTCTTGAAAATTGCAATTGAAATTGAAATTTCAATTTGTGATTTGCGATATTCTCCAGACTATCATTGTTATTATTCATTTGATTCACCAAAGGCGATATTATACAAGTCAACAGCACCATTAATGAATTAATAAATTACGAAATTTCAATTATGCCAGTCTTACAGATATACGAACATAAATATAATAGTGTAAGGCAGTCGTGATTGTTTGTAATTAATGTTAATTAGTTCGTGCTTGCACTTGTTTGCTCTCGCCGCGCCGCTCTTCTCTTTACATCTACACAGCATCTAAAACAATTGATACATCTACAAGTCCAAAAGTTTTAAATTTAAAAAGTATCTGAATAAAATTACCAAGAAAATAAAAAATTCATATAATTTAAAGAATTTGTTTAAAATTTTTTGTTTCTTTATTTTGTAATTCCAATTTGAAAAATTTTAAAAACGGAAGAAAGAATTTTTTTGGAGGTACCTGAGTACAAGAAGCTTTAAAATAAAACACAAATCTTTGTATGAGAGTGTGAGAGCCGCACAGTGATTATTTATGTAAAGGCGTCGTCGATTATATACCACCTTGGATAATTCGTAATGAACGTTTATGCTCTTCAGAGTCAGAGAGACATGCCGCCGACGAAGTTCTTCTTCTCTCGTGAGGTATCCTTATGATTCTTACAAGAATAAAAGGATACAACCTATGTGAGAAGATATGAGACGATACTATAAGTATTTTCCTCTCTTTAAGAAATCAATTAGAACAGCAGTTTAACAGATACTTCAAAGGAAATTAAATAATTCAATTCAATTTCATTTAAATGGTTGCTTGAGTAATTCATAACACCGTTATTACTATAATCGTATTTTTATTTTCTTCTTCAATAATAACAAATGCATTTTAAACATTTTAATGGAAATCTAATACTGTTGCACTTGTCATTCAATTTACAGATAGTTTCCTATCGGTTCATATGGCAGAATTGAATTGCACCCGCATTTCAATTTGCAATATTGTAACTGACATTTATAAGTAATTTGAATATTCGACGATGGCAGTCTGTAACTGATAGTTTCTGCCACATCCTAATTATAATTTTGTATATTAATATGCAACTCTAAATTCAAATTAATGTTTAAAAAAAGTGCTAAGAAATTAAATTCAATAGAACCTGTCTGCATTCATACAAAGTAGTTAATTATCTATTTAATATAATTAGTCAACCTTCATGTTTATACAATTTCTTGCTCAAATATAACAAAACAAAAAAAATTTGAAAATGATAAATGTTGTATGCAAATAAAAACGTGCTGCAAATTTAAAATACTTTCAAAATCGCAAATAATACCAGTACATTGTAAATTATTATTTATTGATAAAATAAATGAACTTGATAAATAAATAAACAAACTGTGAGTTCATTAATATTTAAATACATATGTTGGAAGCGCGAAAACTAAAATTTCACGCACGCGTTTTCGCACGAGGAACCTACAATATTTTTTGGATAAGAAAGCATCGTATTCACAACATCACAACTAGTAATAGGCTAAGCAACTAATTTTCAATATAAAATCTTAAAAAATTTAAACTTTAGAATTGTCTTCTAAATTATATAAATTTAATGCCACAAGAGTTTAAAACTTATGTGACTAGTTTCAACATTAAAAAAAACCTTATACTGTCAAAAACAATTGATCAGGCCAAGTGAGGATAAAAGAATTAGATGGAAAGTCAAAAACTTTTTATTTAATAAAATTACTGAGATTTATTTTTTATTAGCAAATGATTATTTCAAGTATGTAGTTGTAAAATCTCTTACAATTGAAAGTTTGTTTGTCCGCCCTAGTCAGTCTCTGCTTGGTCTTATCTATAACAGAGGAACGAACAGGTTAAATCAATTTAAGTCTTTCCTACTTTACATAACATATGTTGACAACACATTAGGTGTGATTTCAAATTGAAAATTGTTGTCTACAACTACTGAATTTTTGTTTCTTTCTTCACATTGTCTATAATTAAAAACATTTTCCACTAACTATTTTGTTATGACGCATTTAAACATATTTAAAAAATGTCAATGGAAAGTAAAGTGTAATGCATACCACATGGACATGTTTTAGAGTAACCAATAGTTTATCGTTTTACCTTTGATTGAGAGATATTACAATTTAGTTGCTTAACTGTAGTTGAAGTCATTTTTTCACTGCGGACCAGAACCATTTCAAAAGTTTAATCGCTGGCGTTTATATAACATTATCACTTTAGCCGCTCTTAAAATCGCAGTGATTTTATTTGTATACTCCGAGAATCAAATTTTGTTAAAATGTTACAACGTTACAGTCGCATGATACTGCTGCCCTATACATTTGTCTTGAGTAAAAGTTCTCAATCAATGGTTTTACAATAACTTGATTTTTTCTAAAACATAACCTTTTTTATATGCAAATTAGAATAGAAATTTAAATAGAATGTTAATTGTTATGACAAGCAATATGATGTAACATACGGTATCTTTTTGTGCCGCTACAAAATACCCTCTACAAAAATACGTTAAATAACGCCCATCACTACTCGAAACTAAAAGAAAAATTAAGTTATAAAAATAATAGTAATAATAAACTATACTCCAGTCCGAGTATAATCTTTGCGATATAAGTGTGCCGATTTAAAAAATATTGAAAAATTCACTACTTTATAAACAAGTATGTAAACATTATAAACATTTATCTTGCAAAGGTTATAATATGAAAGTCATTGGCACTGATTCATTGCCTGTACTATATACAACATCGTCACATTCGTGATTGTGATGACTGCTTTGAACGTGCGTAAAAGAAAAACAGTGCGTAAAAGTAACATTCACGGATACTTTTGGTTACGTAAAACTGGTCTTGTAAATTGTACACTGAAAGAAATTTGTGGTAAATGTTACTACAAAATCACTACAAGTTGTAGTGTGAATCGAGCGAACCATAAATTGTAGTAAATAAATCCATAGAATTGTAGTTCAAAATTTG